>WSYH01004365.1:0-54091 GCA_036426205.1 Ascaphus truei | reverse complement strand
AGATGGACAGATGGACAGATGGACAGATGGACAGATGGACAGATGGATAGATACATTTTAAGTTATGGTGGGTGAAAAGGGCAACAAAAAATCTCCACCGTTAGCATATTGCCAATAAAGAATATCACTTGTGAACACATTCACATGCTTGCTTAAATGGGCTCCATGTGTATGGATATTCTTGGCAAAAGGTGACACATTGTGTGCTCATTTGCATGTAATTTCCCAGAATCCCTTTCTGCAGTGGGAGCACTGTATGCTAGGTGATAATGGTTAAAAGGCAGGGTTGCAGACCTGTCTAAGACATGTGAATGTGCTCATAAGTGTGTATATATATATATATAAAAACAAAGAGAAGTGCAGGCTCCATAGTGTTTAACTGTATAAAAATAAAGTCCATTTATTACCCCCTGAGGAAGTCACGTGATAGTGACGAAACTAGTTGGGACAAGGTGGTGACGTCAGCATGCATGGTGGTAAAGAGGAGGTCTCTGTACCTGATGGATAGCCTGGTTGCAAATGCTGCACATGCGGTCTGTGTCCAGAGCATTCAGCTGACCAGAAGACTGGCATTAATGTGCTGAGAGACTGGCTGATCGAGCGTAGCATTGTGGAAGTGCAACAGGATTTTCCAGCAGCTGTACCATACCAAGGCAGAGTATTACATTGGACCCCTCCAACCCAGCTGACGTACCCCTTAGAGATTTCTCTCAAATGTTCAGTGTTTTTTTTTTTTTTAAATCGTGTTAGTGTGATTCCTAGGGACTGCGTGTCATATTAAATGGACTTTGTCTTTTTATACAGTTAAACACTATGGAGAGTAAAGAAGGGGGATCCTCCGGCGCGATGTCTTACTCAGGTTTCCATGACACATGCAATATAAACAGACAGAGGGACCACAATCAGGAAGGGTTAAAACACAATGGTATGCTGGAGATATGGTGTTAAGGAAGCACACTTACATTAAAACCTCTATATCCACCTTGAGTATGGTGTGTGTTTCACAGAACAACCTCAGAGAAAGGGGAAAGACAGAAAAAACATAGTATAACACCGTTTTTATTAAACAAAATTGATTAAAAAGAGATTGCCAACTCACAAGCGACCATTAAAAAATGGCATGGAATGGTGAAGTTTTCAGTCTCTGCCTGGACTGCCTCCCAGATGGTTAGGTGTCCGCGTGGAGTCTGTCCCAGTAGATGATGAAGGCAATGCAGTGGTACGGGTGAGGATCGGGTGGTTCGTCCAGACTTGTGCACAGCCTGGTCTTCCTCCCGGTCGTCAGACTCCCCACTGCTGCTGCTGCTTCCGTTGCCTGCCATACGCGCATGCGCATGCGCTTCGGCGAAGATGTTTGACTAGCTGGGATTTCACTTTCTTCCTGGGTATGGTGGCTTGCGAGGACCAAAAAGCCGTCAGACGCATTTCGCTAAAAGCTTCCTCAGTGACGTAGAGACATGCAGGGTAACAGCACTCCTTATACTTATCAGTTCATTGATTGTCCAATCCAACGCTGTTCCTCATTCTATCCATTTGCATAGGTAATTACATTGTTTAGATCGTTCTTATACACATAGATAAATACATAAAATGAAAATTAAAACAATAATTTAGATAGTTAGTTAAATGAATTGTTAAAACTGGTATAACGTTCTAACTGTGCTGTGAGATAAAATATGAATGAATTTTCAGGGTCTTAATATTAAATGAATGATGTCAGTTCTAACTCTAGATTTAACCCTTTTGGTGTGAGTGTTTGGAGGGAGAAGATCCAGAAGGATTCCCTTTGTGATATTTTTTGAATGAAATCTCCTCCTCTCCAATCTGCTTTTACCTGTTCAATTCCTATGAACTTTAAACAGGCAGGGTTTTTATTATGCTTAAGCCTATAGTGATTCGACACACTATGGGTTTCTAATCCGTTTTTAATGTTCCTGATGTGTTCTCCAATGCGTGTTTTTAATTTCCTTATTGTTCTTCCTACGTATTGGAGATTGCATCCACATTGCAGCACATATACTATACCCTTACTATTACAGTTAATGTGCGATTTTATTGGATATTCAAGTGATGAAACATTGCTCTTAAAAGTTGTACATTTTCTAATTAATTGAGTGTTGTTCTTACATGCTATGCAGTTCAAGCAATGTGAGAACCCTTTAGACAGTTTGTCCAACCAACATTGGTTCTGTTTAGGATGAAGGTAGCTGGAAACTAATTTTTGTTTCAGGTTTGGGGCTTTTGAGAATATCACATCTGGCTTTTCACCTACGATCTCAGAAAGCCATTGATCCTGTTTTAAAATATGCCAGTGTTTCTTTAAAATACCCCTAATTTTGTTGGACTGTGTACTAAAAGCTGTAATAAAAGGAATAAAATTGTTTTTAAATTTATCAGCTGGTATTCTCTTATTATATGTTAGCAGTTCTGTTCTGCTTAAACCTTCTACTTTTTGCATAGCTGTTTCCACTGTCTGGACTTTATAATCTTTCTCCTGAAATCTTTCCTTCATAGGTGCAATCTGAGTCTCGTAATCTTCTGGTTTTGTGCAGTTTCTTTTTAAACGTCTAAATTCCTTATAGGGGACGTTTTCAAGCCAGTTTTTCTTGTGGCAGCTATCTGCTTTAATAAAATTATTACAATTGACAGATTTAAAGTGTGTTTTTGTATTGATTTTATCCTTTTCTATAAAGATCTCCAAATCCAGAAATTCCACTTTTGTGGGACTAATGTTATATGTGAAGTTCAGATTGACATTGTTCTGATTTATTGTGTCAAAGAAATTTTGTAGGGAGATCATATCTCCCCTCCATATGATCACAATATCGTCAATATAACGGCGATAGAGCACTATAGACTATAGCGGTTAATGACCACTAAGGTGATTAAGGGGTTAGGGGACATTACATTGGCTATTTTGATTGTTTTGTTGGTTTTGCAGCACCGGAGGGACATGGGCAGGATGGAGATGAGGATCAAGACGGCCTTCATCGTGGGTGCCTCGAAAAGGTAAGTGTAATATGTATTTACTGTATTTATTTTAATTAATGTATTTTAAATGGGCAAATGCATTATTATCCATATGTGGATAATAGTAATTTTGCCCATTACTGTATTGTATGTGTTAGGAGGCGTGGGGGATGTGTGTTGTATATTGCTATGTTTATTGGTGGCAATTGTCCCCAATAAACATGCTATTGTGCCTTAACCCCTTCATTGCCTTAGAGGTTAGTCGCTAAGGTAATGAAGCTGCTTTAATGTATTTTTATTAATAGTGTGCGGGAGGAGGGGGTCTCCTGAGCTGAACCGCATTGATTTCTGGCTCATAGACCCCCTGCTTCCCGAGTTACAGGCCCCGGTTTGGGGCATCAGTGCCAGTGTCACCGCCATCTTTATAGCGTCCACGTCGCGTCTTGGATGCTATAAAGATGGCGGCGACACTGGCCTCTGATGCCCCATAGTTGGCCCTGTAACTCGGGAAGCAGGGGGTCTCTGAGGCAGAAATCAATGCGGTTCAGATCATGGGACCCCCTGCTCCTGCACACTATTATTAAAATGTACATTAATGCAGCTTCATTACCAGATTGCAGATAGCCGCTACGGTTAGGAATTATTGTTTATTTATATGTGTGTTTTGACAGTAGTGTAGATATGTAGGGGGTCTCCAGAGCTGAACCGCATTGGTTTCAGCATCGGGGACCCCCTACTTCAGGAGATACAGGCCCCGTTATGGGGTGCTGGTATCCCCTGCAGAATTTAAATGTCTCAGTCACGTGATGCGGAAGCTTTAAAAGTGCAGGGGATACAGGCACCCCATAACGGGGCCTGTATGTCCTGAAGTAGGGGGTCCCCGGACCTGAAACCAATGCGGTTCAGCTCCGGAGACCCCTCTGCTCATGTACACTATTATTAAAATGTATTTATTTTGTGTACGATCGCCTGTAACAGCCTTGCATGGAGATGCAGAATCTCCATTCAAATGTTACAGGCGACTTATTTTTTCTATCAGCTAGCGTACGTGAAGTTGCAGTGCGCTAGCAGAGGGAAATAACATTGCACGCACGATAAGCCAGTTTTGGGCACGTCCGATAGAAAATGGGTTCAGGGCCTTAGTGAATCGCGTCGCGCCGGCTTCATTTTTTATCGGACATGCTAATTTTTTTCAAGCCAGCGCGAAAGCTCGGAGCTTAGTGCATAGCCCCCTATGTTTGTATCCATCCAGCAATATAAATGCAAGATCCTAAAATCTTCATTAGAATTATATAAGAGTGCAAGTTAGTTCTATTTTTTATGCCTTTTATGTTAGAAATACTGTAGACAATAACATTTATGATTATGTTAATAATAGACAAAAAATCAAAAAAAAATTTTTTCAAATGGAATGAAAACATTTTAGTTCCTTGGCCTTTATTTCTTAGTGATCTTGAAGTTTCCTTATGGGATCCGTCAGATACAGTAGTTAGATCATTGCTGCAATGTTCTGTTCTGGATAATTAGACATAATCATTGTGCTAATGGTAACAACTACTGTATCTTACGAAGGGAATACACATTGATGTGAAATAAAGAAAAAAACCTAATTAAACAATATACAATAACAAGAAAAAAAGATGACTAAAAATGCATGAGATGTATTTGAATGTGTATAGAGATGCAAAGTATAAGTGGTACATTACTTTTTGGGTAATTGATACTTCAATGAAATTACAAAATATACTGTAGAACATTTGATGCATTTGAGAGCTGGGGATATCAATAAAATAACTTTAGTAAAAGAAAATGGTCTAAATAGAAATATGATTCAAAAACTATCATAGTTCTTAAATGTATATAACTGGATAGCTATTTTTCCAGACAATTGTTTCATAACAGGTGATTTATTTTTAAATCTGAGCATATCAGATAGTGTTTTAGTAGTCATTTCCTTCATACTGTACCTCTAAATTAGAACTTGGTAAGGTGTCTCTATTATTATACCTATAAAATGTGATGCTTAATTTAGTGTCAGCACTTTATAGAATAAAAGTGGAAAAAAGACAAGGCTGTTGAGTGGAGTAAAGGACAGTGAGTAGAGAGTGTAGTAAATATATTTGAATATAACACATACATTTTAACCCTGACAGTTTGGGTATATTCAGGTGCATATTTGTGTTTCAAATGTAATCATGTTATTTATGATGGTATTAATTATATGGTTTGGTTTATTAAAGTAGCAACAAATACATTGTTGTTCATTTGAATTAAAGTTTATCACAAAAATGAAGCATCCATTTAAAAAAACGGTAAAAACTTTGCTACACATGATATGTTATGGTTGTCTTCTTACCTGCATACTGTATACATTTCCTATTGTGATATTTTAAGAACTTGCTATATAGCTTGGAGCTTTACCAGCTGGAACATTGATTGTTTCTATATAACTGATCATTTTGTGCTTTGCAAAATATTTAAACCTAACTTACCACTCATAAGTAAAAATTACATATCAAATGAGTCTCTGATAAAATTACTACAGATGCAGCATTATGATCTTATAGGAGTCCTGTATGTTTTGCAATTCTTGTTCAGCTGGTCCTAGCTGATTTGGAGGGTGGCTCCTCCTTCCCTAGTTTGAAGCTCACCCCCTCCCACTTTTAAATGGTTAAAGCTCACTCCATTGCACCTTCCACAACCATGGGAACTTGCATGCAGCTTGATTGCGACAAATCTAATAGAGTGCTTTTCCTGGTATTATACAGGTTAATAAGAGCTTCAAGTGTACAGGTAATTAAGAATCTATTTTAGTGTTAGGACCCTTGAGACGTGGTCGGCCTTTGAGGGGCTCAAGGGCTCAATCAGACTTAGAACTTTGCAACTAATTTTGACAGATTTATTATAAATCATTCCTCCTGATAATGCACAGGTTATTAAGAATTTATATTAGTGTTAGGGACCCTTGAGATGTGGTCTGCCGTGTAGTGGCTCAGGGGCTTACAACACTTTGGCCAAAATGGTTACATAATTAACAGGTCATTAAGAATCATTTAGTGTTAGAACCCTTGAGCGTGATCTGCCTTGGAGGGGCTCAAGGGCTTACAACACTTTGTCAAAGAGTTTAAACTAAAAAGACCATTTTATTTAATATATATATATATATTATATATATATATATATATATTATATATATATATATATATATAGGCACTTTACGTGATTAGTGTCATTGGATGTAGCACTGAGCTCTGTCTGTGGTTTCATGTTCTGTCTCTGGTTTAAATATATATATATATGCCATGTCAGTAGCACTCCTCTTGCACTTATACGCACTTATATTATATATATATATATAATATATACTATATATATATATATATGTTGTGGTTATTTTGGGGGTTCAATATGAGCTTATAGAGCTCCTATATGTATCACCCTTAAGAACCAATATCCCCTACCTCTTATCTCAGAGCTCTTCGACCGTCTACTGCACCGACACACTTTATTCGAGCAAATACCCAGTATGTACCTGGCAGATACCTGGAATGCGCCGCTCCTCACCTCTGACAAGCCCAGTTGCGTTTGCCTTCCCAGCCTGGGTTCATGTCTGGCTGAAGGGCGGCTGATCTGTTAAATGATAATGATTAGGATTTAATAGGCTGCAATGCTTCGCGTGTCTACAAGATGGCATAAATTCATGAATTGTAATGCAGTATATATATATATATACTGTGCAGTATTGCAGCCAGCGGGAATAAAATGCTTCAATCCCTGCCTGGAAAATAACCCAATGCACTTGGGCAGAAAACAGTCACAAACCTCAATACACCCGGGTATACCCGAATTCGTGGGACTAGCCGAGCTCGAATAAAGTGTGTCGCCAGTGTACAAGGTTCTACTATTTTTTTCAAATTTGACCTCCGTGGGGCCTGCAACCTTATATGTATACGTCAAGGGGGTGAGTGGAAGACAGCGTTTAATACCAGAGATGGTCATTACGAATATCTGGTTATGCCTTTCTGACTTTGTAATGCTCCTGCTTTTTTTCAAGATTTTGTGAACGAGATTTTTCGGGATGTTCTCAACAGTTTTGTTATTGTGTATCTGGATGATATTCTTTTTTTTATCTTCTAAATTTCTTACTGAACACATCAAACACACCAAGCTGGTCTTGTCTTGCCTTCATGAGAATCGTCTCTATGCCAAGATGGAGAAATGCATGTTTCATCAGACATCCACCTATTTTCTAGGTTATATCATATCTGGTTCCGGCCATTCAATGGATCCTTATAAACTCCAGGCAATTCTGGATTGGCCAAAGCCGACATCTTTTATAGCGATTCAGTGATTCCTGGGCTTCACTAATTATTATCGTAAGTTTATTCGTAATTTTTCTTCTACCGTGGCTCCTATAACTGTTCTTACAAAGAAAGGGGAAAATAACTCCACCTGGTCTCCCGAAGCACTTCAGGCCTTCGACACTCTCAAGAAGGCATTCGTCTCTGCTCCCATTTTACACCATCCTGACCCCAAACTTCCCTTCACTCTGGAGGTTGATGCATCAGACATAGGCGCGGGAGCCATTCTTTCACAGAGGCAAAGCCCCCAGGACAGACTACACCCTTGTGGATTATTTTCCAAAAAAATTTCACCTGCAGAACAAAACTACGAAATGGGCAACCGCAAAATTTTAGCTATCAAAATGGAGCTTCAAGAATGGAGACACCTATTGGAGGGTAGAGAAAATCCCATTTCGATCCTCATGGATCATAAAAATGTATTGTATATTGAGGGGGCTTATCGCCTCGGTTCACGTCAAGCTCGCTAGGCTCTTTTTTTTCCAAGATTTAATGACATAATTTCTTATATTGCTGGAACTAAGAACCTTAAGGCTGATGCACTATCCTGCCAATTTGTCCCGAAAGACAAGACAGAGGACATTCCTTAAACCATCCTACCCCCTAAATATATCCTTTCAGCCAATTTTTCGACATCTTAGACAAGATCCTGTCTTCTAAATCACGCGTTCCTGAGTGTCTAGAGGTGCCGGAAGGTTGACTATATGCTGTTCCACAGTTCCGCAAAAAAATTCTTGAGTGGGGTCCCTCCTCTAAATCGGCCAGTCATCCAGGTACGAAACGAACTTCGGATCTAATCAAATGCACCTTTTGGTGGCCTAGCATACTCAAGGATGTTGATGAGTTCATCAGAGCCTATTCTGTCTGTGCCCGCAATAAATCCACACGTAACAAGCCTTCAGGTCTGCTTCGTCCCTTGCCTCTTCCTGACCATACATGGACCCATCTTTCAATGGATTTCATCGTCAAGCTCCCTGTTTCTAGCAGCATGAACACAATACTCGTTGTGGTGGATCATTTTTCGAAGCAATCACATTTCATACCTCTCAAAGGCCTTCCCAATTCTGCTACCCTGGCTGACGTCTTTATCAAGGAGATTTTCTGCATCCATGGAGTCCCTCTTTCCATAGTATCAGATCGTGGATTCCAGTTTGTGTCCAAATTTTTGCGGGCCCTTGCTCAGAGGTTGGATAATTACTCTTTTCTTTTCATCAGGATACCATCCACAGACCAACGAGCAGACCTAGAGGACAAATCCATCACTGGAGCAGTACCTCAAGTATTTTATCTCCGATGCACAGGACAACTGGGTGGACCTGCTTCCTTGGGCTGAGTTTGTCCATAACGCCTTAAAAAACGAGTCCACCCTAGACTCACCCTTTTTTATTAATTACGGGTCCCACACGTCACGTCTTCCTACTGTATTTCTTCTATACCGTCCGGCGCTCCAGCAGCAGGTTCCAGAATTAACTCATTACAAGATTCTTGGATGACGATTCAGAACACTCTCCAAGAGGCTGTATGCAGACAAAAATCACAGGCTGACCATCATCGCCGTGAGGCACCCAAATTCAGGCCAGGAGACAAGGTGTTGCTTTCTTCCAGGAATATCAGACTGAAGACCCCTACGCGGAAGCTGGCTCCCAGATTCTTAGGCCCCTTCACGGTTCTGGAACGTAACAATCCTGTGTCTTTCCACTTGGAACTTCCTCAGGCCATGAAAATTAGGTCAGTGTTTCATGTCTCACTTCTTAAACCTGTCTTCAAAAGCTCTCAGTTTCCTGATCGATCTCACAGGCCTCCACCGGTGATGGTACAAGGCCAAGAAGAGTTTGAGGTCCAATCTATAATTGACACGAGATGGTCCAGAGCATCACTTCAATTTCTTGTGCATAGGAAAGGATTTGGTCTTGAGGAGAGGTCCTGGATACCTCACCATCAGGTGCATGCTCCCGCTTTGTTGAAACGGTTCCATGCCAGGTTACTACAGAAGCCATTTGGGAGTTGTCCTGAGACCGCCACTCAAGGGGGGGGGTACTGTAAGGAATTGGGGAACACTTCCTATATGGCGTTAATCTGGGTTCAATCAACCTACCTCTCTTTATCAAGTTCGCCTATGTGAAGTCTATCCTTAGCTCTAAGGCAAGAACACACACCCAAGAATGTTGCACCGAAAAGCTCGTTCCACACCCTCACATATTATGACCATATGGAGGGTAGCGTGAGATTATTATTTAAGAACAGGGTACTCAGAGTTTGTATAGAGAAGTTATCATTTATTGTACTACAGACAATATTCATGAGAAAGGAAAAAAGGAGGGGCGGCTTTAAGGGTCAAAAATCTGGGGGGTACTCAAACAAGCTTCTTAGCCCATGGCTAACAGTTTCACTTAGTGTTACCAATCCATTCCTAACTATGCAAGAGATTATAACTAGATTGCATTGTCAATACTCACAAACCAAAAGATATTATGGTCAGGTCAGCCACCAGTCCCATTCTCATCTGTGTGATGTCACACTTAATTCGTTCTCTTCTCTCTCTGATCTACATGGCGTCGGCCAACCTAATATAGAGTGTATTAGTTACTGCGTACGTGTGTCACTGTGTCATGTGTCCATACTCTGTGGTTTGTGACTATGATGTTGATCGAGTCAGAAATTTAAGTTAGTGACTATGATGTTTACGATCTTAGGACGTACATTTAGTACTTATGATATTTCATAAGTTCCCTTCAAACCACAGCGTGTTACCGTTATAAAGTTCCCCCTTTTTATGTCTTGGTAACCTGTCCTAATATCCTGGCCACTCCTGAGCAAAAAGCTATTATTTCTAACAAGAAACCAAAATTTAACACTATACTTTAAGCTATACTAGGCCTTACTATATACTACGTATAATATAACCTGTGACCGTTATTCATTATGCATTATTGCCAGAAAATACCTGTATATCCATAACACCCTCTCCTACACATAATTATCATATTTTTGCAAATGCAGAAAACTATCGAGCAAGCAGAAAATATTCATTATGTGTACTATTGGAAGACAGTGTCACACTCTCTGATGTTGATGAGCTTGAACTCAGAGTATGTACTGATCGCCAAAACACCCACAACTGCGCATGATGTGCCAAGTATTCCACATGGAAGGTATCATTTGTAAAAATCACCCAATTGTAAAGCGGGTTGATGTTGGCTTTCATACCACTCAAGAGCGTAGTATTCCAACGGGCACCAAACAATGTTATGTTTATTACCTGAACATCAAGCAAGTGGTACAATTATATGACCCGTGGTTGACAATACTGATATGAACCTTCTTCAATGTATAAAAAGACATTTGAAATATTTGACGGTGATGTCTCTACACTGAAGTTGGGTTATCACCAAGAGACAGCAAAGATTTTACTTGCCAAAAATTACATAACATTACAAGCTACGCGGTAGCAATGTCCCATTAGGTGTTAAAACAGAAACGGTCCAAGAGCAAGAGGTACCTGATACATAAAGTCTCTCTCGTATCGTAACGCATGCACTTTGGCGGGGTTTCCGATTTGGCAAACCTAGTTCATCTAAGGTAACAAATCCTCAAAAGGAAAGAGGAAAGTGAGAAGAAAAAAGGGGGGAAAAGAGGGACAAAACACCACGTTAGCACATCAAGATAAAAAGAGATGGACACATAGTATGGGAAGAGAAAAGAAAAAGAGCTAGGGTGCGTGATGAAGAGGGGGCGAAGAGAGTTGGTTCCGGGACAGACAGTTTAAAAAAGCAGTGCTAAGGGTGACAAGACCCGAAGGAGAGGGAACTAGAAACAGATGAAAGGTATTAAAAGAGGGAATCGATAGAGAGGACAAGAGAAGAAGAAGGCGATAGCAGGAGACAATAGCAGGAAAAAGGGGGGAAGGTGAATGAAGAGAGGGAGTGGGGAGGAGTGTTTGAAGAGAAAACAAGGACGAAAGGGGATGGTAGACTGTGGGGAATAGAGGGGGTAGGAGTAGCAGGGGAGGAGGAGAGGAGAACAGAAAGGAAGTTAAAGTGGGGGGAAGGGTGGAGTGTGATGGAGAAAGCTAAGGGAACGAGGACAAGGACGAGCGATAGGTGAGAAGGAAAAGGAACTGAGGAGCATGGGGGAGGGGGGGAGGGGATGGAGGCTGATAGGACGTGGTAGACGCAAGATTTGTGAAGCATCTTTCGTTTGCGTCTGTGTCCTTGCAACAAAGCATACTGCAGCAGGTGATTTGACCTGTGTGCTTAAAACAGTATATTAGTATCTAGGTGAAAAATAAGAATATATGCTATAAAGCAAAATGTGATTAAGCTGAAGCCTCTTCATCTCATCTTCGGAAGAAAGAAATGAGAAAATACGAAGCAAATAACAAGGATTATTATCCCAAATAAAAAACAATATTGGTTTTAAATAACCTAGGATTCAAACGCATTTCCCATCACACTAAAGATACTTTTACCAGTAGATTGTAGGCTAGTGCCATCTTTGTCAAAATTACCGTGTCATTGGCCAAAAAGTTTCAATGACTCACCAGTGTAGTTAACCATGGGGAAAATCACCTGGGTGCAATCAACACGTCAGTAAATTCACTGTGAACTCTCTGTAAAGGGTATGTACTATATCATGTGTGAACCCTATAGTAACTTACTTCTTAAATGTGCCAAATAGGCTGTCATGTGAGGAAGGATCAGTGTGATAGTCTTGTACTGGAAATGTACTCCAGATGTGAATTTCTGATGTAACAGAGGTGAATAAGTGTAGTACCATAACACTGTAACTCCCTTAACCGTGACAGTGATTGCCTGTAAAAGGAGGAATATCGCAATCCTTTTCGTAGATAACACTATGTAACTCCCATTATCTAGGCTTGTGAATTAATGTAAAAGGTTTGAATAGGCATTACAGTTATCGGGCAGTTGCCCTTGCATTTGATCATTGCAAGGCATTTGCTGTATTAATGTCATCACAAATCAAGTAACCTCTATCAACACATCTTATAGTGCTGATGAAAATTTACGATCACATTTCACAGACATGTATTGAAATGGTTGCGCAACCTGCATCCTTGCGAAATGTAGAACCTGTGTGTGTTATGTGTCCAAAATTAAGCAGTTCCCATTTGTTGTATAAACGTCTCCTGGAATAAATATTCATAGTATATAAAAACTCCCATAATGAGTCATCAGGGTTGAACCCGTCTGTGGTTTCTTTCTCGTATGTCTAAACTGTGGTTTGTGAAACTATGCCAGGATTTCAAATTCTTTCGGACTTAAATTGAGATCTGTGTGATTTAAAGTGAGAGTTAAAGTGATTGTCAACCTTTTACTTTGCAATGTTAACCTGATAGAAGTAATGTGATTAAGAATAGACCCAAAAAGCTTTTAATTTCTTCAGATAACACTGTTATATCTGAAATTGTGTAGGAAGCAAATTTTATCATGTGATCTCTAACCCAAAAATACCTTTCCTTAATTCTTCATCATTTGAGTCAGAGATTGACTTATACACAAAAAACAAATCACTCAGCAGGTGTCCTGTGGTTATAAGAATATCATCGTAGTAAGCAATTTTCTTGCATAGTTTTACTTGAAACTTTACATCTTCTCATGAAGTCGTATCATTTTCATAATACACTATGGCATTAATCGTTTGCATTCGTACCCCAATTGCCTACTAGTAGGGCATGTTAACAATATTAACGTGTGTGCAACGTGTCATACTCACAGGGTTTTATCATCTGGACTATTTGAAATCATCAAATCGCTCATTGCCCTGATGACCGTGGTCACATTCATATGCAAACTATCATTAGACATTTCGGAACAGGGAGTAGACTTTGTAATTAGGTGTTTCAGTATAATCACTATTCGCTCCACACACCAAAAAACCTTACCCAGAAAATGTAAAAATCCTTGATCAATCCTTTTCGGTTGCCAGTTAAAATAGCCTTGCGTGAGATTGTAATAAAAGGAACACGGTTTACAACCGTACTTGAATACTGTAGTGTCCTTATCACAGATTCCTTCATAATCATTTCCTCAATGTGATAACCACACGCATTCTTGAAACCTTACTGAATGTGCTGTAGTATGATCGTATTGGTAAATGTAGCCAAGCGTGGTTGGTTGCCAAGTCCCATGCTGTAGGTTCACGAAACAACATACCATCAACTTTTGTATTCCATTCTTTGCGGAAAGTGCTGCTTCGGTCTTTATTGTCAGTTTTAGCATCTTCCATCACATTTTGAAGTTTGTGTAACAGGTTCCCACGGTTATTGAGTTCCACATCCTGAGTAATACTGTCAGTACAAAAAACACAGATATATAAGGTCTTACACCCCAGGTATTCTGTAACTCTTCTTCTTCCACCTCCCAGATGCCACTCTTGGATCAGTCTGTCCCATTGGGAACGAATCGCGTTCTGAGTAATTGACCTGTATTCAATAGAAAATAGGGTATTGCTTAACTTAAGGCTGTCACACATGCCGAGGGCAATTGATCAGCTTTCAACTCCTTCGTTGGCCATTTACGTGTTCCTTGAAAGTCAATGAAAATACAAATGTCCAAATTCACATACACGTTTGTCACGGTAGCTTTGCGCCTTCCAATGTCATGAAGGGGTAAATCATATTTCAGGCTGTAGATTGCAGCTGTTGCATCTGGCATCAGATGTTGTTTCACCAGCTTCCTTCCTTCTGGCGTAGTTATATACCGCTTCTTGCTAGCACAGTAGAATCAAACAGCACAACCTGTGAAATCCCCAAAGTCTTTCGTTTTCTGATGATAGTTTAGGAAACGCTTCCATACACACATTGAGGGATACCCCCGACGTATTGTCCACCGGTTTCAACTCGTAATGTAGTCCGCGTTTCCGATGCCGGATCTGGTTGTGGTGTAATACCGTGTGATTGCTGTACGTTTCCAAGTGATGAGATCTTCTCTTCTTGCGGAGTACACAACATTGCCATTGTAACCTGAAAATAGACGCTGGACACGATATGCTAGTAAAAGCAAACAGATTGAGAGACACAAAGTCTTTAACAGTCTTTTTCTTTGTGATCACCTTAGCCACTGTTTGATAGGCCTTCTGGTAAAGGATGTTGCGTTGATCCGGTATGGCAGTTAACACATATATATGTCTTTGGTCCCGTCAGGGAAGTCACTTCAGCTTGTAGGACTCACCTGCGTGATTATTTCCACATCCTGTTTGCTTGCAATCGTGCTTCGAGAGCTGCAGCTCGATCGAAGTCTGTCGCAGATCGGTGTCTCCTCCATCTAGAACAGTGGACATTACTGCAATTTGGCTGTAGGCTTAAGATTAGCATACTCACTTTTCTTTCTTTTCCTTTTGTATCTTGGATGATAAAGGTTCTTTCATTTATCTTTTAAGTATCGTGTAGGTTTCTTCCACTTAGTGCCGCAACGGCTTTACCTTAGCAACCCTCTCTGACCGAAGTCCACTCTGCGGTCGTCCCCCAGCTGCAGGATTACGTGGTGTGTGGGCTGTATGGGAAAAAGAATCCCTCAATTGTTTGTATCGTGTATGTCCGTGTGTACATAATTCTTCATCTATTAAAATATCAGTTCTTACAAGGGATATGTCGGCTTGTTGTATCTAATAGGCCAGTATAATCTTTCCCCTTGTAGTGAATGTGTAACGTTAAGTTGTGCATTCCTCAAGAGGAGGTCGTAGGGAAGTGAGTTATCTTCCCAACAAATTTCTCTGTGCTCGCCGGTGTCGTCGCTGCTGCACGCCTGTTTAAACCTCCGTTGGCTGTTTAATCCTGAAGTCTGCGTAGCAAAACCTGTACGCTTGTCACGAAATTTAATTTCGCTACCTTGCTTGCCCATATCTGTCAGGAGTTTTAAGTATTGTCTCAGATTATATCTGGAACACTGCACCCTCACTACGAGCTTGCTGTTCAAAGCGTGTATTTTGTTGTGCAGTTGTGGTGTAGGAGTGTTTTGTCTCTGTGAGGAGTCTGAAACTTCTTTATCTCTTTGAAAATTACCTCTCTGTCCCATGCTCTTGTCTCTCTAGGATAAAACTGGAGTCTGTATGGGTGAACGGAGGTCTCCACTTTCTCTCTTGGACAGAAATTCCCCTCTTTTCTGCGTTCGTATCTCTCAGGTTTTTCTGTCACTGGCTTGTGGCTTAGTTAATCCAATCGGATCACCAGTGAGGGATCTGCCAACAAGAGTGGTAAGTATTTTTCAGAAATCTCACGAACCATAATTGGTTTTTGTTCACTGGTAACACCTTGAATTTGTCTTTCAGTAACAGCAAACTGCCCCTAATCAAAGCCTTCAGACAACCCACACAATCTCATGGTTGCCTTGTGTAAGACGTAACCCTAGAATAAGATGCTACATCCCACTAGTCTTATTAACTTGTCCTAGCGTATCTGCCAGTGATGAGATCGTTAACTTTTCCATGGGTTTTCTCATACACATTGCTGATGACTGAATCCCAGTCTCGTGCTTCAGCTAATGATTGACAAACCCGCTGGTAGCAGGAATTTACCAAAGCAAGTTTCTGATTTGCGGTCGGTGTAGGATACACCCCATCTAAACAATGCGTTCTCTCATTAAGCCACAATGCAATGTCTTTTGGATTAGTTGGCAACTTTCCATAGTAGCCTTAATGTTCGCCATGGGAATACAACTGTACCCGAGCTGGTACATCAATTAACGCTGGAGCAGCTCCTCTAATTGCGAAGAGGGCATTAACAATTTCTCTAAACAGCGTGATTTCTGCAGTTGCATTTGCGCGCTCTGTCAGAACGTCGCGTGCTGCTGGTGTAACTCAGGTAATGTAACTGGTGTAAATAAGTGTGTGCGATTCTCCCCATATTTCGCACCAGAATTATAGGACCATGTCTGTCCACGCCTGTAGCATCACGTTGTTGTCCCAAAATGACGTCGCTCATTATGTGTCAAATTAATGATCGTGCTGTATAACGGATCATATGCTGTTGTACATACTGATATGTGTTGGATCATTGTGGTGGTCGTATTGTTAGTAGCAGTATCTTGCCCCAGGTCCCCACGCCAAATTGAATTTCAAGCCAGAGTTTTCACCGTCAATCAGATTTCTCTGATACTGATTCCTCATTAAAACACTTCAGATCTGCAACTCGTGCAAAATCCGTAACAGCCATGATATACTATATAATATATATAATAAAATTGTACCTCTCTTTTATAAGAGGAAATAGCATACACGTGTACTTTTAAGATTAAGTGGTTAACTTCAGATTTATTATACAACTCATGAGTATTAACCACGTTGGACGCCATAATCTGGGTTCAATCAACCTACCTCTCTTTTCAAGTGTCGCCTTATGTGTATTTTATCCTGCTCTAAGCAGAGAACACAACCAAGAATGTTGCACTCCGAAAAAGCCTCGCCACACCCTCACATATTATGACATATGGAGGGTATCGTGAGATTATTATTTATAAAGAAGGGTACTCAAGTTTGTATAAGAAAAGGTTTATCATTTATTGTATTAACAACAATATTCAGAATATCAGAAATATCAGAACAAGCTTCTTATAAGCCAATGCTAACAGTTACAGTATGTTACCAACCATTCCTAACATGCAGAGATTAAACTAGAATGCATGTCAATACTCACAACCAAAAGATATTATGTCAGGTCAGGCCCCAGTCCCAGTCTCATCTGTGTGATGTCACACTTAAGTTCGGTTCTCTTTCTCTCTCTGATCTAACATGGAGTCGGCCAACCTAATAGATGTATTAGTTACTGCGTACGTGTGTCCGTGTCATGTGTCCTACTCTTGTTTGTGACGTATGATGTTTACGAGTCAGAAATTATAGTTAGTGACGTATGATGTTTACGATCTGGGACGTACATTTAGTAACTTATGATATTTCATAAGTTCCCGTTCAAACCCCAGCGTGTTTACCGTTTAAGTTCCCCTTTTTATGTCTTTGTAACCTGTCCTAATATCCTGCCACTCTGGCAAAACAAGCTAATTTCTAAGACAAGAAAACCAAATTTAACAATATACTTAAGCAACTAGGCCTTACTATGATACTACGTATATAAGTACCTGTGACCTGTATTCATTATGCATTATATGCCAGAAAATACCTGTAATCCATAACAGCGTGTTCCCTTCTTACCTGATTCTTCGCAGACCTCGGCACTGGTTGCTAATCGTACGCACATCCCTGCTCTGTTTACAGACATGCATGCGCGCAGGTCTTCTAGCCGTACCACAGAGCCTAGCTCCGCCCCCGGATACGCCACGCTTCTCTCACGGACGGCGCACACACGTGACGTCATGCACCGCACCCCAGCTGCGTGGCAACTGTTCTAAGTGTTCCTTGTCTCCTGCAGCCTATCCTGACCTCCGCGGAGACCCCACCTCCACGTCACCCTAGCCTCATTGGTTCCTGCTTGCTATAAAGGACTTCCACTTCCCTTCCTGCATTGCTGAGCATAAATCTTGTGACCTTGTGTTCCTGCATTTGTTTTGCCTTGCCTTGCTTTGCTTGTGCCTTGCTGTTGTTCTCTGTTGCTTTCCTGTGTTCCGACCTGGCTTTATTATCGGACCCCTTTCGATAAAGACCCATTTGCTTGACTATTGGACCACCTCTGGATAAAGACCCCGGCTTTCCTCTGACAACCTGCACTTCTCCATCCCAGACCTCGGCTTTCGGACAATTTACCACTCTCCTGGCTCCAACCCTAGACCATGGCGCAACAGACACTAGCCATCCCATTGGCTCTGCCCCTGGATCCCGGCAAATACTTACACTAACCCACTCTCTCCAACCCAGACCCGGTTACGCTGACTATCCAACCTCCAGGCGTGTTCCCGCTGCTGTGGGTGCACAATCTTGTACTTTACCACCTCAGTACCAGGGTCCTGCCTTGTTCATGGTGAGCACAAGCATTACAATGTCACGGGAGACCAGGCATTTACACATTTTTACCGGGATCATTCACAAAGCAAAACAAGTTAGTAAAACAAATTGTCATTTATTTCATTGAAACAGACATACACACAATGGGTTACAAAATACAGAAGAAAAACACACTTACTGGGGTTCTGGGTTACAAATCTAGACTTTCCTAGGTGAAATCAGAGGTAAAACAAAGTCTTTAGGTTGACCGGGACTTGTCCCAAAATGTCATGGAACTTGTTGTTGGAACGCTGTATTTGCTCTAGAGCTGCCAAAATCCCTTGATCAGGAGAGGTACCAAATGTCCTGGTACTGTTTCTGGCTTGCAATCCCAGCCGCGACCACTATTCTAGTTTCAGAACTTGGCACCGAAAAGTGGGACTTGGCCTTGAAGTTTCTGAAGCCGGCTCGCTGGTATTTCTCTCAGAGCATCTTTTGGTGATTTCGAATTTGCCACTGCTGTCTTGGTGCTTACAATCAAAGTGAATCTCTCGACTGGATTGGTTGCTGGCTTTCTTAGAGTATTTCAGCTCCATTCATGAAATAAAGCAAAGAAGAAATTCCGGCGGTCATTTACTTACAGTGACCGCCGGAATTTCTTCTTTGCTTCATTTACTTACCGGATTGGCAAGAGCATGCAGACCACACTACAGCAGGGAGGACAGCCCTATGTGGAGACAAGTAGGGAAACCCCAGCAGCTCTCTAGGTGGTAGGTGTAGGTGCTCCCTAGGTAAATATGAGTCATAAACGAACAGAGAACAGAAACCTAGTATGGGCACTCTAAACACCTGAGGGATGATATGATGAAAACGTTAAAACATACACTTTAATAAACAAATTAAAATAATGGGTAATAATGGGTTATAAAACGATAATTAAACGCTCTGATCCTATAGGTATGAACACTTGGTGAGGTGTTCTGGATCAAAATAGTGAATAAACTGCACTTAACCACTAAATTGTGTATAGCAGTCTGAACATGTGGGTATGTTAAACCACTGTCCAGTATTACCATGACGCTGTAAATGAACACTACTGTAATAGTGTGTGCTAGTAGGTATAGACCCTAGAATGAAATATAAGCACGCTGACACGACTAGGTGGACCCTAGCCAGGACAGCCAAAAAACAAGTGGGCTAAGTATCTGGCTAGATAGTGTGGGTCCAGGCCATATGGAGAATGACAAGGAGTAGTGTGTAAAAATTGCTATGGGTATAAATGACCTTGATAAAGGGTCTAACGAATCAGCTCAGTTCCACTGGGTACATGATAAACCCCAAATGCGGTGGAGCTGAGTGGGGGGAGGTGGGGGCTCAATAATTGGTCCAGTTCCACTATGTGGACATAACATATTAGGCATGCACACTTGATATACAGATAGGACTGAACAGGCATAAGCTCAGTGTAGAGTCTGTTCATAAACCTCTCAGGTAGGTAATAGGTCTGCTGATATGAGGATGAAAAATGTCTGACCAGTACCTGTATGATAAACGGTACTGACCCAACACCAGCTCTGTTGTCAGAGCTGGTCTCTAAAGGATCAGTATTAGATGAGAGGTGGAGGATACAAAAACATAGTAACACTCTAATAGTATTCAACGGCTTGCTGCTTACATGTGGAAAGAAGTGAATTAAAGTGCGCAACTACAATCAATTCACAAGCGTGAGGTAGTGAACAGTGATGTATATAATCATTACGTGACCTTATGGACACTGGAAAATTGGAGCATCTGCAGCCGTGAGACCAGGGATGGCTCAGAACACCCCCTAAAAGTTTAGACAGACTACAAAAAAACACAGCGCACAGCGCTCATAGTGCATTAAAAAAGATATTATTAATAGCAAACAGTACAGGTAAGTATTGTGCGCACATCAAAGAAGAAATAAACAGGCATGTCAAGGGTTAATGTTCCCCATGCACCAGACAAATCGCCAAATGAGATGTCGTCAGTAATGGTACGAGCAGATTCCCGTCTCCAGATCTCCCGGTCACAAGCCAGAGTATGGATCCTGGATAGTCCCACTCCTGTAGATGGAGAGCCAAGCAAACTCGTGGTGGACAGGGATGATGACCGTTGTAGCAGGTAGAACTCTTACAATGGCTGGGTACACGTTCACAGCCCTCCAGTCCTATACTTCCAGGTCTGTGACGTCACTGGATAGCGACACAGCAACTCGCGTCGCGATCGTTTCTCCAGTAGCCAAGTTTAAGCCTGCAATAGTAGGATGAATAGTTCAATGAAGGATAGTACATAGAACCTTTCCAATGCGTTTCGAAACCTCACGGTTTCTTCATCAGGGAATAATGAAAGGTTTAAACATACGGCATTGAAATACCCCACGCTATCATCTGATTGGTCCGCCAATCAGGTCCTCCAGCCAATACAGAGAGAGCGGGGAGGAGTCAATGACCCCATGTAACACAACAAACTGTCGCTATAGGCAACATTGACAACAAAATAAACTTTAATCAAACGAACAACATTACATTATTGCATATAAGCAAGAAAAGGCTTTAGAATGAAAGAGAAAAAAAGTGTTAAGATATAAAATATATTGCACAGAGATAAACTCCCTAAATGAAAAGCATTAATGAACATAAAAAATGAAACATATAGATGAATCTTGAAAAAGAAGCACGAAGCATGTATTGAGTTAAAAAAATATATATATAAAAAAAGGAACAAAATGACTATAATGTACTAAAAAGGCACAAGTTAATTACAGAAGGAATTTTTCCCTCATTTGGACAGAAGATCAAATCAAATAATCAGTACAGGGACCAAATGTCAATGTCCTCGTTTAAACCCCCCGGATGCAGAGTTCTTAACTTATGTATCCAAAAAGTTTCCTGTACTGATAATTCTTTAACCCTATCACCACCCCTTCTATTTCTAGGGACATATTGAATACCCTTAAAAAGCAAAGAGGATGGATCCCCATTATGATGCAGAACATAGTGTTTAGAGAGGCTATGTTTAACAAAGCCAATTCTAATGTTGCGTATGTACAGTATTCTTGGATACGCACCTTAAGGGGACACTTGGTGCGCCCCACATACTGTAAGCCACAGGGACATTCTATTAAATTAACAATATGGTCTGAATTGCAGTAAATGAAGTCAGATACCTCAAAAACCTCTCCAGTAGAGGTACACATATATGATTTTTTATTTGGATGCATGTATTTGCACACTGAGCATTTTCCACATTGAAAATTTCCAACTGATTTGGTGTTTAGCCATCTTTTTTCCCCAACACATTTTTCTTTTATGTTGATGTCACTAGGGGATAAAGTATTTTTGAGATTTTTTGCTTTCCTGTATATGAACTTTGGAAATTTTGAAATATGAGCCCCCAGAATTGGGTCACTTGATAGAATTGCCCAGTGTTTTTTAACAATTCTTTCAATTTGCATCGTCATAGAGTTGAAATTGGTGATGAATGAAACATTGCATTTACCCTCATTACCCTCTAGATTTTTTTGTTTTATCTTTTGAAATAGCATTTGACTCCTATCAAGTTTTCTCACCCCATCTAAATCACTATTTATTTTTTTCAAAGAATAGCCTCTCTCTAGAAATCTAGATAACAGGTCATTCGCCTGTGTTTCAAAATCTTTCTCCGAACTGCAATTTTTTCTTAACCTATAAAATTGACCACCTGGGATATTTTGAATCCATGTTTTTTTTATGATTGCTCGTGGCCAACAATAAATTGTTGGAATCCACGTCCTTAAAGTGTGTTTTGGTTATCAGTTTGCCTTCATTCGTAGCTATCAATCTCAAATCAAGAAAGCTAATTTCCCTATCATTATCCAAATGAGTAAAAGACAGATTTCTATTATTACTATTAATATATTGTATAAATTGACCTACAGAGCATTTGATCACCATCCCATATACATAAAATGTCGTCTATGAAACGACGCCAAATAATAATATTGTTTTTAAATGGGTTATTATTTAGAATGTATTGGAACTCCCATTGTCCCATATACAGATTTGCGAAACTATTGGCAAATCTTGTGCCCATAGCAGTTCCGCAAACCTGCAGGAAGAACTCGTCCAGAAACTAATTGTGCTTCAAGATGAATTGCGGGCTTAAACTTGGCTACTGGAGAAACGATCGCGATGTGAGTTGCTGTGTCGCTATCCAGTGACGTCAAAAAGACCCGGAAGTATAGGACTGGAGGGCTGTGAGCATGTACCCAGCCATTGTAAGAGTTCTACCTGCTACACCGGTCGTCATCCCTGTCCACCATGAGTTTGCTGGACTCTCCATCTACCGGAGTGGGACTATCCAGGATCCATACTCTGGCTTGTGACCAGGAGATCTGGAGACGGGAAGCTGCTCGTACCATTACTGACGACATCTCATTTGGCGATTTGTCTGGAGCATGGGTAACATTAACCCTTGACATGTCTGTTTATTTCTTCTTTGATGTACACACAATACTTATCTGTACTGTTTGCTATTAATAATATCTTTTTTAATGCACTATGAGCATTGTGCGCTGTGTTTTTTTGTATTCTTACTGCTTACATGCCTAGTATGTTATGTCCACATAGTGGAACTGGACCAATTATTGAGCTCCCCCCCCACTCAGCTCCACCGCATTTGAGGTTTATCATGTACACAGTGGAACTGAGCTGATTCGTTAGACCCTTTATCAAGGTCATTTATACCCATAGCATTTTTTACACACTACTCCTTGTCATTCTCCATATGGCCTGGACCCACACTATCTAGCCAGATACTTAGCCCACTTGTTTTTTGGCTGTCCTGGTTAGGGTCCACCTAGTCATGTCAGCGTGCTTATATTTCATTCTAGGGTCTATACCTACTAGCATACACTATTACAGTAGTGTTCATTTACAGCGTCCTGGTAATACTGGACAGTGGTTTAACATACCCACGTGTTCAGACTGCTATACACAATTTAGTGGTTAAGTGCAGTTTATTCACTATTTTGATCCAGAACACCTCACCAAGTGTTCATACCTATAGGATCAGAGCGTTTAATTATCGTTTTATTACCCATTATTTTAATTTGTTTATTAAAGTGTATGTTTTAACGTGTTCATCATATCATCCCTCAGGTGTTTAGAGTGCCCATACTAGGTTTCTGTTCTCTGTTCGTTTATGACTCATATTTACCTAGGGAGCACCTACACCTACCACCTATAGAGAGTTGCGGGGGTTCCCCTACTTGTCTCCACTTATACACCAGGGGTGTCTTTACCCCTTCCTACCCCCAGCACGTCGTTATATTTACAATGACAGGATTCTCACTTGGGTTGCCCAATTTTCAAGATTGGGAGAAGAGGCGGAAGGCCTATTCTCAGTAGATTATACCACACCAGAAGTAAGGGATGAACCAGAGATAGGTGACTATTTCTTGAAGCTGGATAAACTATATAGATCACAACTTAAGACCTGGTGGGAGATCTTTAGTTTAGAGAACTATTTGAGGGCAGACATAATACCTAGGGGCCTGAGGGTTAATGTACCGCCAGCTCACCACATTGTGGATGATAAATTCACCAGGTCCTGGGAACTTGTATTGACGCAATGTTCTGTTATGCTCATGACACTGTTAGTGGATCATCAAAAACAGCACCTCAAAGAGATTACTAATGACCTAGAGACACAGCTTAATGAGATCACCCCTTGGAAATCCAATGAAAAGTTCACAGAACTAGAAAGTAAGCTCAAGATTAACCTAGACAAGTTTACCTCAGATCTCAAGGAACAAAAAAGGAATAAGTACGCTAGGGACAAAAAAGACTTCACTGAAGGAAAGGTTTTCCGCTATAAATTCGCAAATAAGTGTAGAGGGAGAAAACCACTAAACCCCAATCAAGAGTCATCTACTTAGTGGGAGAAATATGACAGTGAGGAGGAAAGACCTAGCCAGGGCCAAGAAGACCTTTTACTTATACATTCAGCCCCTCCTCCTCCTCCTTTTTTAGATCCCAACAGGACACCATTGGGATCCAGAGGTAGAGGAGGAAGACAAGGAGGGGAAAAGGTCTGGGTCCTAAGGTCTCGAGATACCACATCATACAGAGGGAAGAAGGGAGCGAACCAACCAAAATACTAGAGAAATCAGACAAATCCAGAATTCTTAATCTGTCAACCTTTACACTTACTGACTACCATCTTAGTGTTCTGGCTAGAGGCCTGTCCTTCTCCCCCACAACCAATATGGATACTTTTGAGTGGATAAAAGATGTCAATTTATTCGCTCGTAAGTTAAAATTACATAAATTCTTCAAACGGAGGGAAGATAGAATGCTATCAGAATGTGTGAACCCTCTGGATGTTGCTAATGAGAATTTACTCCAAGCTCTTCTTGAGGATTCTAATACAACATAAGGTGAGGGTCCTTACACCGACCTTAGACCTAAATCCAAGTTTATCCCGTTTGGAGATATTTTTAACCACATTGAGGTTTTTGTGGATCTTGTAACCAGGGATATTGAAGAACTTCCCAAAAACAAACATCTGAATAATCTTAGCCCCCAAGAGAAGGCAGCACTTATAGAACATGAGAGAAACAATGAAATTGTCATTAAACCATCAGACAAAGGGGGGAACCTAGTTATCATGAATAGGGAGGACTACAAGACCGAGAACCTAAGGCTACTATCTGATCGAACTTGCTATAAAGTCTTAGACAGTGATCCGACTGTTAAGTATAGCAACACCCTAATGGATATTCTGAATGAGGGCCTCGCAACAAAAGTTCTCTCCAAACAGGAATTTGAGTTTCTCATGAACAAAACACCAAGAGTGGCAACCTTCTATAGCCTCCCCAAGGTCCATAAGAACAGAATTCCCCCCCCCCCCCAGGCAGACCAATAGTGTCTGGCATAGGCAGTCTCACTGAACGAGCCAGTTCATACATTGTGATGTATGGGAGAATGAACCCCAAGTGTCCGGTGCTCCAAGTGCCCACAACTTAGAACTGGTAATGGTGTACAAACTGTCTCTGATGTATATGTGGAATGAAAACGGCAACTGAGCAGGCATAAAGATCCTGTGTAGAGGGAACCGGTAGCAAGGCTCTGACGGGATGACTGAATGAGATAAAAACCTGGGTGGGGGGCTAGTGCACAGGAAATAATCTGAGGACAGGAAAAGAGGCAACCATAAGCTACCCCTCTCTTGTACTCACGCTGGTATCGCCTGCTGCCCTTACCCGACCCGGTATCTTCACTGCCTGTGCCTCGCCGGTCCCATCTCCTCGGGCGTCGCGCTGGCGTGTAACGTCATCTCCGAGGGCCAGCAGCTATGCTATGGATGAATGAGGAGTATACAGCAACTCGGCGCTCTTGAATCTCCTTGGTGCAGGCACAGAGAATGGATCCAACGCACTCGTCAGGAGGGGAGTATAGCAGTATAGTACATTATATTTACCTTCGTTATAAACTTTGCCAACCGGGTGGAGATGAGCCAATGTCAGAGGAGTATTTTGCGTACAAGCTGGGGTCACTCATGTAGTCTGCATTATATTGATCTTCATTATATATGTTGCCAATGGGTGGAGATGATACAATGTCAGGGGTGTACAGCATTGTGTGTAACAGCTGGGATCACTCATGTAATCAGCATTATAGTTGACAGGTGCCTGGTGAAACTTGCAATCAGGTGGGGCCAGGTAGCAAGGAATGCGGTTCACCGGGTTTTCAGTCACGGTCAGCCCGTTTTGCAATAGTATTGGGAAGCCAATGTTGGTACCTGTACACTGTAGAGTCAGGAAGTACGTACTGTATGAATCATAAATGGATGAAACCAGACCTTTCTTCTTTTGAAGTCGCCATGAGCAAACATACCGGCAAAAGCTGGTAGCACAGATCAATATCCTCTTGTATTTCCCGGAGGAGGGACTGTGAGAAAAAAACCAATAAACATTAGTTAAAGTTTGCCTTATCGGATGCTTCCAGCCACGTTATTTCGGTGAAAATTTGAAGAATTCCTATTTTTCAATTATATTGTCATATATCTCTGCTAAAGTCGCGTTCTTATCTGTTCCAGCATTAATTGCAGAAAATATAAGAAACGCGTAACTACATTGTGGTTTGGTATAAGGACTTGACATGATGTCCATTCACCAAGTGCAGGGATAATAATGTAGAATAACAGGACAAGCATTGTGTATACTGTGGTGATTTTAATTATGAAAGGCCTACATTTGATAACTTCTTCAGCGACCAAGGTCAATTTACAATGGATGACTTTAGTGGCCATTCTTTTTATATAGATTTTAAACACCTGCAAATTGACTACACACAATTCACTGGTTGCCCTGTGCAAAGGGATTCACTTTTGCCATCTGGCAGAAACACACAGAACTGCACCCAAAAAAATCACAATCACAGTAATCACAGAAATCAACAATTTTAACACACAGGTGTTTTATTGCCAGCCATCTTGGAAGATTAATGAGGGAATGCCGCATGGAATACAGCAGACTTTATGAAAACGGCACCAAGAAATGATCGAATATGCTGCTGCATCTTTATATCAGTGACATGGGGGCAGTGAAATGTATTGGAAATATCTGACAGTGTAAAATTAATAGGTAGATTAGTTTTCTTTAACTTTGTATCCCATCCTCATTTTATCAGAAGAAAAAGTTTAGTAATACAGGATGTAATTTTTATATTAAAGCAACAAAATGTGTGAAATTGTATATTGGTTAAAAGAAAATTAATCAGTTCTGTAGTGTACAGTAAGACTATTATTAAACTGTTAATTCCATTTTAAAGAGTTTAAAAGCATTCTTTGATTTCTGTAGTGGATTTTAGCACTCCTCCCAAGCAGTGCAAGATCTCACAACACTTTCTGTTTGTGATTATTTGTTGCCAATGTTCCAACACTTTTGTTATTAACTGTAACAATAGATTAAGTTACTATAATATCAGGATACATTGGGGGTGATTCACTAAGCAGTGAGCTTTTGCGCTCGATTGGGAAATTTTGACTTGCCCGTTACAAAGTGAAGCCAAATGCGGGATTCACTAAGAAGTGACGCGCATTTTGCTCCGTGCGGGCCAAAACATGCTCAATCGTGCGAGCTGTTTTTTCCCCCCTGTTATCGTGCTTAAAATTCTAAAACGCGATAGCTGATAGAAAAAAAAGCAGCCCGTAAGAACTGCATGGAGACGCTGCGTCTCCATGCAGGGCTCTTACAGGCGATCGTACAGTATAAATGTTCATTTTAATACTAGTGTACATATGCAGGGGGTCTCCTGAGCTTAACCGCATTGGTTTCAGCCTCCGGGACCCCCTACTTCATGAGATACAGGCCCCATTATGGGGTGCCACGTCACGTGACCGGGGGATTTAAATCCTGTAGAGGGATTCCGGTACCCATAACGGAGCCTGTATCTCATGAAGTAGGGGGTCCCTGAGGCTGAAACCAATGCAGTTCAGCTCAGGAGACCCCTGCTCATGTACACTAGTATGAAAACACACAAATCAATAAAAAAAAATCATCAACGTAGAGGCTAGCCGCTATGAAATGAAGCTGCATTAATGTAATTTTTATTAATAGTGTGTGGGAAAAAGGGGTCTCCGGAGATGGACCGCATTGATTTCAGCCTCGGGAACCCCCTGCTTCCTGAGTTACAGGCCCAGATATGGGGTGCCGGTATCTCCTCCATTATTTAAATGTCCCGCGTCATGTGAAGTGGACGCTTTAAAAATGGCGGCGTTACTGGCATCCAATGCCTCATACCGGGACCTGTAACTCGGGAAGCATTGGGTCCCTGAGTCAGAAATCAAAGCAGTTCAGCTCAGAAGACAACCTGCTCCCGTACACTATTATTTTTTTAAATATTAAAGCAGCTTTATTACCTAGCTGCTAAGGCAATAAAGAGGTTAAGGCCCACTAGCAGCTTTATTGGTGGCAATTTCCCCTGAATAAACCTTGCAAAATGTTCTACCCACCCCCTGTGCCCCCAACAACCCCAATACCCCCATAACATACATTACATTTGTTTTTGTTTTTTAAAGCATTGGAATGTTATTATAGGCCGGCGGGGGCCCTCGGGTAGTCCCCGTGGGTGTCCGGGGGCCTTCGGGTGGTCCCTGCAGGTGTCCGAGGGTCCCTGCTGGCCCGTGGTACCAATCCTATGCTTTAAAGAAGAAAACAAAACAGGAAATATATACACCCCCTCCCCCATAACAGATACAGTACAGTAATGGGCAAAATGACTGTTATCCAGATATGGATAATAGTGCATTTGCCCATTTAAAATAAACCATTAAGCTGCGGAAATAAAATAAATCAAACTTGCACTCACCACTGCAGGATGCCATGATAAAGGCCGTCCTCATCCATATCTGGATAATAGTAATTTTGACCATTAATGTACTGTATGTGTTAGGGGATGTGGGGGGCGTATTTATTTCGAAATAATGCCTGTTATTTTTTTTGGCCTCACGATTTGTATCTCAGGCCAGTGGGGACCCAAAACTTCCGCGAGGATCACCCGAGGGCCCTGGACTTCCGCGGGATAACCTGAGGGCCCCAGACTCCCGTGGGGATCACCCGAGGGCCTCGGACTCCCGCGAGGATCACCCGGGAATACCCGCCGGCCTGTTGAGTTAATTGTGTGGTGAAAAAAACGTAAACAATGATTTTATTCATGGCTCTATTTCTTTTGCGCCAGCCTTTAGCTGGTGCAAAAATCTGGAGTGCTTTTAAAGTACGATTCGCTTATCACTGCTTAGTTAATCGCGCTGACTGGCAAAAAAACTGCGCTTTTCTGTTTTTTGCCTGATCAAACAATTTTTTTTTCAAATTTTTTGGGGAATGAAAAAAATGTATTGTAAGGCCGATAAAGCACTGTTATCACTGCCTAGTGAATCGCGCAGCAGGCAATATAGGTCTTAAAAGCCATTTATCGTACTTAAAAGCAGTTACACTGTTTAGTTCAGTAAAGAAGCAGTTATCACTTAAAAGCAGTTATCACTGCTTAGTGCATAGGCCCCATTTTAACTCCTGAGTTTGTACAGTGACTTGAGGATTAATTGAAACTGAAAGGCAGCCATTATATTAGGCACACAATTAGGGTTTTTACAATTTATAACAGGAGCACAAAATGATTGCCATCTTAGGTAAAAATGTAGAATTATACATGCCATGTGCTTTACATATAAAAAAATAATTAAAAAAGAAAAAGAGGAGGAATGTAGTATGGCTGCTTTAATTTTAGATATTTATAATGAATGAAATAAGACAATTATAGCAATAGAATGCAGGTTTTATTCTATTACAGATGCACTTTAGGTCTTTTACAATTTTTCCACAGTTGTCCGGAAATGCTACAAAATCAGCAACATAATTTATGCCACATTTTTACACAGGCTTTGAGTAATAATAAGATTATACTATTTATTTCAGCGCATTTCATTCTTCCGACTGCTATAAATACGGAGTTAAAATTTACAATTCATGACATGAATAAAAAGGCCACATTTGGCAAGTTACATCTTATTCGGGACTCCATATCCTGCAGACTACATAATTTAAAGGAGTTTTAGTCAGAGAAGATGTTCACAGACTAAGATTCGTGCCAGTCCCCTGTGGCTGTGGAAGCAAAGTGGTATGGAGAATTAGTCTCCGTGTGAGATGGAACATGTGTTGTTCAGTAGTCTTTGTTCACAAAAGATCTGCCTGTCCATAGTGATTTGTAGCTCTGACATCAGAAGACAAGTGTTTATCCGCAGGGAAGCGATATCGTAGTTGTGAAACTGGTATTCCCTATCTGATAAATACGTTAAGCATCTGGATTGTAATAGTACGAAATGCCTTATATCTTTAACTTGAATGATTATGTGGTGAAGTGGCCATATTGAGAAAATCTTATGTGATAATGAATATCTTCCCACTACCTGCTCATTTTCCGAGATGAAACACAGATATTGCATTTGTTAAATGTTCTACGTTCTAAAGATTTTTGAGGAAGATTGGGAAAAAAAGGAATGTTGGATCTTCAATGTATTATTTTTATTCAATAAATGACTACATTGTTAATGCATGTGCACATATTATGTACACATATTAGTACACATATGTACACACATTTTATCTATGCAAAATGCTGGTACTAATCTTTAAAGATACATTTTAATGAGTTAACATTTGTCTAAGCTGCTGCATATTATAAATAGTGCAAATTACTCATTGGGGCTGTATAACATTGTTTCTATAACCCCACACAGCTTCCTTTGTGCAATGCAATGTACATCCTACTAAAATATATGTCAATCAACAGCTGTCTTAATGTTCTTATTTGTCCCTAATGACTCCTGAAATTGACTAGTGATGCACGCACTTGTACACATGTATGTAATTATGTTTCATAATGCATTCTTTAATATGACTAATGATATCAATGTGAAATTACATTACATTATTCCACTTGAAAAATAACTAGTGGTGACATACTAGCTGTAGGTACAAGTGTTACTGTTGTATCAAGGTGAGAAATGTCTGCTAGATAAATGCTTTACATTTTCATGGGAGTTTAAAACCATTTCTGCTCCGTAGCTCTGTATAATTTTGGTGGTTAAAACATACAGTGGTCCTATCCTATAAATTTTTGATGTCTACATTAATAATAATAAAAATATCCTTTTTTAAGAAATCCATTGATATAAGTTTAGCCCCCTTCCCCGTGACTAAGGGAACTACGCGTGCTGAATACCTGTCTGGCATACAGGAGGCATAATCCTCCGCCACTGGGAGTCTGGGGTGATCACGTTCTATCAGTATACAGCGCCTCCACCTGAGAGGGATCCTAGCATTGCAGGATCACCCGTCTTCAGGAACCAATGTAGTCAATGAATAAAGATACAAACAGACGTTTATGACTACTTACCTTTACTAACACATATATCTATAGCAACATAATAATACAGTCCTGCATACAGTATAATAACAATAATAACCACACAGGGTGGGTGTCCCCCAAAGTACATAGGGTGCTTGGCACCAATCCCCATGTAAAGGAGTGCTTACCACAAACAAGGTGTGACCATGAGGCCAAGGTGGGGATTTGATATAACACCAACCCACAGCCGTATGTGTGCATCTGGAGTGTAGATTGGTCGAGGTAGGAGAGGTCTGGATGGTCAGTAATACTTGCCGAGGTCGGTGTTGGAGAGTAGCGGATCTTAGCCATGGTCTGGATTAGAGAAAGGCAGACTACGTCGTAGTACTTTCACGAGGTCAGTATTGGAGAGGTGCGGATCATCGAGGAGCTAGCCGGGATAAGGATGGAGAGGTGTGAATGGTCGTACATAGACGAGGTCAGGAAAACAGAAGAGCGGAGTCCGGAGCAAAAGCTAAGGTCAAAAACAAGGATCTGGAGACACAACAAGACTGTGGAGGCAAGACAGCAGTGAACACTTTGCTAGCAGGAAGGTTTATGCTCAGCCTATGAACTAGTGAAATGGCTGAGCATATAAGGCAAACAGGAACCAATGAGAACAAGGCAAGAAGAGGTGCGTCAGGAATGGTTGCTGCGATTGGTGCAGGAGACAGGTGTGGGAGGGCTTACAGATGGAGGCTGGTGACGCTGTACCAGCGCACGTAGAGTGGGTGTCCCACACGTACGTGATGTACTGATGATGCCCACGTGTGGACGCAACCCGGAGGCGGGACCGGAGGGCTTGGCAGAAACGTCCACGCGTGATGCGCGCCTGTAGTCCGACGGCTGACAGATGGCCCAGGTGACGCACCGCAGGAGGCAGGGGAAGCGGAGCACCCGATCGCGGGCCAAGGTAAGGAGGGGGTGTGCTGAGGGTAGTGGGACTCATGGATCCTTACATACCCCTGGTGTCCTCCCCCAATGAGAGTCAGTCCCACCCAAATATAGGGAGTAGGTTTGTGCACTTTACCTCCCCAGGCACTCCAGTACCAGGGTACCGCTAAATGACACAAGAGACCTGTCTGATACCACGATGTAGGTCTCCATAAAGCCGCCTCATCTGATGCGTCCGGTCAACCTCTGAGTGGGCTCCAGCTGGAGTGTGTCCCTGTAAAAGTCTATTGATGTACCGTTGGTCTTATCCCAAACTGCAGGCTGCGCACACCGCATGGCTCCTTTCTCCAGCGCAGCAACACTCACTATCTAATACAGTGGGAAGCGTCCCTATGTAGGGTCTTCCCTAGAGCAGCCACAAACTTAGAAGGACTAGGAGCCAATCTGGGGCCTGGGGGAATATCTGTCCTAGCCCGGGAGCCACTAGCACCCGGATACTACCTTCCCCTTCTGTCTATTAGCTCCAACTGTCAGACCCTCCAAAAGGCAGTCACTCTAACTGCCAGAACACTAACTGCCAGAACTCAAACTGCCTTCGCGCGCATTTCTTCACTGCAAACTGTGTCTACCTCCTGCAGTAGATTCGGGGAGCCCTATTGACTCTGGCTTCCCATGTGATCTGCAGCCCCTAAGGCTGCTGGAAACTGTAGACCCTTGCAGAGCTTCTCCATTTGCTGCCACAACTCGGCTGTATTGCGAATGCGCAGGGACCCCACTGCACATATGCGAAAGGCAAGATGGCCACTGCCTGTGTTCCCGTATCGCCCCGGAGGTCCGGTGATACCTGACGGCCCTGCAACCCCCCCACAGTGCACCAGAGCGTCTCCCACTGCAGCCACAGCCCCCCCACAGCACTACAGGCAATTGAGCAGCTTCCGTAGCAGTCCGCTACCCCCTCAGGACCCAGAGGTGAGGGGACCTGGATACCTCAGGTTCATTTAAGGAGAATAAAATTTACAATATAAGTTTTCACTTTTCTTACCCTAGGCATACCAATTGCATAATTTCCTTTAGAATTTCTACGTGGTTCACAGAGTCAATAAAGTATATGTAAACTAGACATTTTATGTACATTATATGTTATATGTTTCCTCAAGCTGTCATTTTAGAAATCAATAGAAAAATAAAAGCGTTACAGACATACAGTAATTGTGGTAATGGTAAAGGGAAAGCCTTTCTGGTAGAGAGCCTGTAATTTATTATTTACATTGTGAGAGAAATCAATAACTTTCCTTGGAGATGTTTTAGAATAAATCTACATGTTCTTTTAAAACAACGTATGAAAAGCAAGTTTAGATGATGGATGTTGGTCATTGAAATAGACTTCAGATAAGGCAGATAGGGAAGGAACACTCATCTTGGTCCTGTTGAACATGTAAGGCCTAGATCCAAATCTTGTTAATTGCTAACAGGTATTGTATCTTCACATCTCACTAACGCTGTGTTAAGGGTTGGTTTCAGCTGTAATGAGTCTTGCACTATAAGGGCTTTTGGTGCTACAGTAAAGATGTGCAAAATAGATGTTCGATCTAACAATGCCTATCACCAGAGCTCTTTTATACAATAGTTAACAAAAGAAAATAACAATGCATTAATTAGGTCATACCTTAACATGGTGTTAGCTCATTCCAGACCCTGAAATATGGGTTTTGTTTTAGAGGAGAGAAAGATAGAGAGCCAACAAGTGGAGTAACCTGTGCAAAAAAGGGAGCATGCCTGAGATACCTAGAATATATGCAAATTTGAATATGAAAAGTATATTTAAATCATTGAAATGAGCATATCTCCAAGGTATCTTATGTGTGCTTCTTTTTTTGTGCAGAGGTGTCTCTCGAATATATATTGTATAAAGGTGTGTTTCTGCAGGTATAAGTAATCCAGTCTTCTCTGTCTCCCACCGAATATTAGAAATTTTACAATACAGAAATCATACTCAAATCAGAGGGTACAATATAAACTCAACAAGTTAAAATACAGTATGTTCAGAAATCAATATATTGATTTTATATTGTCTTCTCACAGAACTTGGGGCCTGAGTTGTTATGATTGTTGTAAGAGGCTTACACATATTACTAGATTTATATGAACTACTGTACTATAAATGCAAGACAAGTCCAGTCTTTGTGATGTACTTTAAATATTGCTACATTCAGCAAAACATTTGTAACTGTATTTAAAATATTGAACAAACATATATTTGCCCATTTCTAGTCACTACAATAAACGTATGAAGATTTTGTAGACGACAGGGAAAAATACGTTTTGTACTTTTACTTGTTGATCATTTAATACTTGATGAAATTATTGATGATCAAGCGATGAGAGCAATGGAGTAACCAATCAAATTGTGATTTAATTCCAGAGATTCTTAATATATGGATATGTTATCCGTCCCACCAAATGATTGTATGCGGCTGAACTTTTGCTAAAGATCTTTCCTGGACTTATACAGATAAAAGATAAGTCTTGCGAGCATGCCCCAGCTCTTTGCATAAATAGCACCAAACCTCACCCGTGCCATAAAAAAAATGTCCTTGTAGGGGACCCCAAAGGACCCCTCCACAAACTCTGTGCTCCCTGGCAGCAGCAGGTATACAGATGTTGTGTCTTCTATCTGTCATCAGCAGCAGGACATGTGCTGGTGAACCGCGGAACAAGAGTTGAGCATTCACATCATAGTGCTTGGCAGGGGGGAATGACCCATCAGGATTAACACAGAGGCGTCCACCCTTTTGAATGGGTCTCCCGCTATGTGAATCCTACAGAGCAGCATTAGTCTGTAAGAGATGCGCTTTGAGAGTATAAACAGTCACACTCATGACACAACAGGCGATCATGCTGCTTTTATTTAAAGCAAGGGGTCTCCGAAGCTGAACCGCATGAATTTCGGCCTCGCGGACCCCCTGATTCCCACGTTACAGGTCCCGGTATGGGGTGCCAGTATCTCCACCATGTTTAAATTCTCCCATGTCACGGCCCACGTGACCTGGACATTTTGACAATGCAGAGATATACCGGCAACCGGGGGCCTGTAACTCGGGAAGCAGGTATGGCTGAAAGTAATGCAGTGTATCCGATGGACTAAAGGATGAGAATCAAACATGGGGCTCCCCTTGCACTGGACTTTCCTTCCTCACACCACCCCAGCCTTTTTCCTTTTCCCATCCTTCCCTCCCTTCCCTGTGTCTCTCCCTGTTTTAGTCTTTTCAGATCTCATTATCTTTTACTGTGTATCTTTTTTTGCGTATAGACATCAGCAGTCATCATTCAGCTTGTATTGTGTATTTGTTCTTTTACATATATACCATTAAATCCTTTTGGCTGATCCATTTGCCTATGCCTTATCACTTTGAGTGCTGGGAACATTTGTTTTGTGTGTATGTTTATTGGGAGGAATTAGGGTCCTCCCTGTTCCCTTGTGCACCTCCGTATTAGATTCGCTTATCCAGCACGAGTGCTGTCTAGTATTTGTGTTTATTCAATTTACACATTTCTGGTTTGGGACTTGTTTGGCTTTATAACATTTGGACCTCCACAGTTCAGCCCTGGTTATGATTCTAGCTACATTCTTATTGACGGGTTATCTTCCCACTTACAGATCACAAAGTTTCTGGCTGCTCCTCCTTGTCTTCCCGTGCACCCCAAAACTGGAACAACATACCGGAGACTCTCACATCCACCACCTGTTTAAGTTCTTTCAAAACCAAAGCTGTCTCACATTTTAATCTGGTCTGTAACTGTTACATACGCCCATAATATATATTATCTTTAACTGTGCATGCAATGTCTTGTATATAATGTATACCCTGTTCACTTATGTAACTGTATTTGTAACCATGTATTATTTGTCATTTTAACTCTATGCCCAGGACATACTTGAAAACGAGAGATAACTCTCAATGTATTACTTCCTGGTAAAACATTTTATAAATAAATAAAATAATTAAACTAGCGAGCATCAAGTGCATGCTATTTGGACCTTCCTGGCGTTTTCCCAACCCTGATGGGATACCATCTGACATGAATCCCCCTCACCCCCTTTTCACAGAGCTGCTATACACTAGTGAAAATAAATAGAAAATAATACAAATAACTGTGCAGCAGATTATGTAATAATAAAAAAGCAATGTTTACATATATTTATATATAATAAAGGAATACTACGGTATTCATTTAACAATGTGTACCCAATATTGTTTATATTATGATAAGTGATGAAAGTGACCAAAATATATATATATAGGTAACCCCATACAAAGTGTGAGAGTCTGCTGCCCGTCATTAAAGATGGCTCAGCATCTTGTAGATTGTATGAAAAGAAAAGAACAGACAGTGCACAACACTCATAGTGTAAACATATTATTGAAAAGTGACCAAGTACATGTGGTAAGTGTTGCACGTACAGAATTCAAGATCTTTTAAAGCAGGGCATGTTTTTGGTACATATAAACATTATCATCAATCTGCTGGCTCCTTCCCCATCAATCTACCCTAGTGCACCTGCCTGCTCCGCACTATTCTGTGATGGTGAAGTGGTACCCAGGCCACTAAATAAAGATATTTGGCCTGGCTGGGTGCCCCTGAGCCATATTGGGGAATTGTGGTTGTCAGGGTGTGTTTGGGTAGAAGGGGGCCAGTGTTGTGGGTTACCCCAAAACATTTACTCAGGAATGCCCCAGATTCCTGAGGACATGAGGAACACAGACGACCATATAAAATCCTTCCTAGAAAGCAGTTGCAGCTCACCTCCAAATCTCCCTGCTTCAGCACAGACCAGAACAGTAAGACTGGGCAGGGAATTGAATTACATTCAAAGGTCCCCGGTATATGCCCCCCCCCCAAAAAAAACAGGGGGGGGGGGTGTTCATTGTATCATATGGCAAGGTTTCTCTGTATAAATGGAAAAGAAAATGGTTTTAATACTGTAGTGCCAAGGTTTATATTTTTATTAAAGTAAGCTTCAAAGGCAATCCAGGATATGGTAGTGTTAACCATTTTGTTAGCAAGGGGGGTGGGGGGGAAGGGAAGAGAATTTCAATAAGAACTCCTGGCCAGTTTCTAAGGCAGTCCAGGATATGGAGGTGTTAAACCTTTTGTTAGCAAGGAGGGGGAAAGGCAGTAAAAGTTCAATACACCATACTGGCCAGCTTCAAAAGCGATCCAGGATATGGAGGTGTTAAACCTTTTGTTAGCAAGGAGGGGGAAAGGAAGGGAATTTCAATAAGACATCTTGGCAACTGGTTGCTCTGCCCAGTCTGAGCGACGCCATGTAGAGGGGACGGGCTTCCTATGCTAAGCAGCCAAGGTGCAAAGTTGGCACATGCCCAGAGCAGACTGAGAAGCCCCTCTGCCAGGTTTGCAAAGTAGTGGCAACTCTGGGAAAGGGGGAAGGAATTATTCCCACGGAGTAGGTTGGCTGCATGGGTTAAGTATAGGCCTGTTTAGTGCATAAAAAACCCTGCAGCCCATGGGGAAGGAGTTCCATCATGTAACAAGATTCATCATGCAGTGAAAGATCCATCCTGTAACCAGACAACAGCGTAACTGGTAAGTGTATTTTTAATTGTAATTGTAAATCAAGCTGTGTATGTTCATTCTGTAAATAAATCACAATTTATTTTATCTCTTGCTTTGCTCAATCAAAGGATCCGAGTATTTTGGTGTTAAAAGCACTGGTCTCCCGTGACATATTCACCCTAGGTTGAGCGGGTATGCTCCTTGTTTTATACAACCATGTGATTCCATAAAGTTTGGTAGAAAAGTCATTCACTGACAAACCTGATGCCTGGACACATAGTACATCCACCAATCTGATTAGTAGATGTACCATTTGTCAATCAAATGTAACATCACGGTCCCTACATAAGGCCTGTCACATCTCATTTGACAGGAAGAAGATGGTTTGGCAACATGTCCTTCTGGACATTTTCAAGAGGAAATAGAAGACAAGGGTGAAGATAAGAAGAAAAGAAAGAAGATACAATCTACTCACCGGTGACACCTCTTTAAGCAACTGAGGATTGTGGATGTCTGTGCATCATGCTGTTATTTAAGATGAGGATCATTGCTTTGTGGGTCAAGAGTTATTGATGCCGCAGTTTGATGAAGAGGAGGAAAGCCTTCATCCCGGAAAGTGTAAAAAAATACCTTATATTGTATTTTATTTTATTGCATTTTTTATGGTGTCTGTAAGAGATGTGTGCAGAGGTATGCAATGGAGACCGGTTTTAAGATGAAATTAAAATAAGGCTTTATTGCGCCTGTCCCTTTTAACACAGCAAAACATATGAAAACAACAAATGCCTATCCCTGTTTAAGGGCTCATTTACTTCCCCAGTCCCTTTCTCCAGGCTGGAGGGATAATCCCATGACCACCTTATTCCCCAAAGTCTCAAGAGATACCTTAAAGCAGGTGGCCCTTCATGTCAGTCTCTGGTTGGTTCCTGGGTCTCCTGTGTCCAGGAATATAGGTCTTTGGGTGTCTTGATCTCAGCAGAGCCTTTCTGCTCAAGACCTCTTTCCTCTTGTCAGCACCCTTGTGTACTGAGGAAAATCTCCCTTCCTGTCTCTGAGGCAGGCTTTTTGACACCTGTAATCAGCCAGGTGGTGTTGGTTAATTGTCTGCCAGCAGTTAACCACCACACTGCTGGATTAGAGGCACATTTCTGAACAGGGACAAGTCCCCTGTTACAGTGTCCATTAATTGGGTTTATCTGTGCCTGTTTAGTGTATAGTTATTGACAACAACCATCAATGCATTTTTTGGCTAATATTTGTTTTAAATTGATTATAATGTATATATTTTTTAATTATTTAAATTGCGTATTGTTTACCAGTGTGTTTATCTGTGGCCCTATGAGGGTATAGTTAACCATGTTGACAATTAATGCATTTTTGGGACTAATGTTTGTTTTTATTTAATTGTAATATATTTAGTTTTGTATTTTTAGGTTGTCAATTCATTGCCATTGTGTTCATCTTTGCCTCCATTGATGGCATAGGTTACCACAGTGAAAATTAATGGGTTTATTGTCTACTGTGTATTGTAATGTATTGTATTATCAATTATATTTTATTGTATATTCATTTTTATTTCAACACATATTTACAAAAGTGGTATAACCCATATTTGGCTACCTGTGCTTTTCCCATTTGTATGTGCGGTGATGGGAGTACAGGGTGTGGGGAATGGGGGTAGTTGCCCCAGAGAGGGTTGATAGGCCTCCATGGTGGGTTTCAGGGGAGGGGATTATCCCGTTAACCCCTTAATTATCATAGCTGTTAATTATCACTAAATTGATTAAGAGTTTATAGGAATATCCTGACAGTTTAGGAGTTCTCACTTTCTGTTCCTTGCCTGTCCATCGGGTGTGCTGTTGTTTATGCCTGCTCTGGGATTTCCTCTGTTTGTCTTCTCTTGAGTGCTCCTGTCTTCTGTCTCTGTCTGTCTTATAGTTTCCTTTTTACTGCACCTCTTTGCCTTTGCTTTGTGTTCCTGTGTACCCTGATGTCTGATTTAGCTTGTTCTTGTTCGGTAATAAAGGGCCCTTGCCTATGATCTGGCTTGCCCCTGTCTGTTTCCTGCACTCTGGTCCCAGTTTCTGCTCCCCTGCCATGTTCCTGCTCCCCTGCCATGTTCCTGCCTTCCAGCTGCCAACCCCTGCCTGAACCCCGACGATCATTGCCTGCCACATGCCACTGAACCCTGCCTGTGACCCTGACAATTGTTTTATTTTACTGTTCAAGCGACGGAAGAGGAAGACAACCAAGAGGATGAAGAGGATGAAGATGAACGTGGCCTTCATCCTGACAGAGGTAAGTACAACTTTTATTTAATATTTGTGGCTGGCTAATATTTTACTCTTAATGGGCTAATGAGCTATTATCCAAAATTGGATAATAGGGATTGTGTCCATTACGGTATGTGTTGGGGGGAGTTCTTGGAGGTAGGGGGGGTGGGTAGTAAGGTGCCCATTGATTGGCAATGTGGTTGTCTGTGCCCTTGTTGAGGGCATAGGTAACCAAAGTGGCAATCAATTGGTTTATTGCCTACTGTTTATTTTAATGCACAGTATTGCAATGTCAATTTAATTGTATTGCATATTGTTTTTCTAATACACAAATGGGCAAAAGCACTTTTAGCCATTTGCTTACTACTGATTTTACCCTTTCGTGTATCTGTGGTGATTGGGGAAAGAGGGGGTGGGGATGGGGGTAGTTACCTGGGGAGAGTGGTTAGGCCTCCCTGGAGGTTAGTGGGAGGGGTAAACTCCTTAATTACCAAAGTGGATAATACCACTAAGGTAATTTAGGGGTTAACCCATCCGTAACCCTCCCAGCAGGCCTTCACCCACCCCATTAAAAACACCAGTAACCCCTTAATTACTTTAACAGTAGTAACCCTTTCTTCTATGTTGGTGTGAAAGAAATGGAGGAGAAGCACGCCTTTATCCTGTCTGGGGTAAGTAAAACATTTTTTAATTACATTTGTATTTCACTGTATCTTTGAATGAGCAAAGCACTAGTAGCCATCTTTGGTTGAATTAATGCTTAGCTTGATGGGTCATCCTGCCAAGAGAGAATACCGCCACTCACCTTTCAGATGAGTTTCAGAGCTATGTCCAGTTCCTGTCTACTGCCACCTCTGCCTACTATCTGGATCTGTGTCCCCTGCTTATTGAAGATAAGGGATTCAGGGTGTATTTTCCTCCCCTTGGTTGATGTAGATGCTCTTATATGGCACTCTACATCATGTTGGGCAAGCAAACGGGGGAAATGGATCCAGGTGGCAGAAGTGACCACAGACATGGCTGTGTAGCTCATACTGTATGTATGGTGAGCAGTGGTATTTCTCTCCCAGCAGGATGACCTATCAACCTAAGGATTAATGCTGTGGGGTCCCATTTAAAAATGGAACCCCACAGCGTTAATCATTCCAGGGCCGCAATACTTGCTGTCCTTGTGGCTACGAAGGGCCGCATTTGGGCAGCGAGTCTCCATATTGTTTCCATGGGTGACAAGGACAGTAAATCTGATTACATCTCTACTTACATTTACATCGGTTCAGGCTTATTGTTTATAGCTTCTTTGATATTAAGGGAACACTTCCTATTTGAGATTTTGGTGAAACTGGTGGGCTTTGTGGGAGACCTGTGCCTATCATCTTAGAAATTATGATACATTTATATCAGGGGGGAGGACATTAAATGGTTGTTCTTAATTAAACAAGCACAGTCTAAAGAAAGCGATGGAGATGTTGAATAACCTTAAACAAATAGTGTATTTTACAAAGCTATTTCCATCTTTCCCCTTCTCTTGGTGTCTGCGTGTTTAGGTGTTTGGGTGTCTGGGTGTCCTCTAGGGTCTATTTGAAAAAATATGTTTTATGTTTAAAAAGGTACAGTACAGAAAAATTATTTATTTTACACATAAACAATTGCCCACCACGTAATCAATTAAAGTACTGTACTGTGTAAAAATAAGAAGTTTTTGTGCCATTCAATAGGCTCACCAGGGGCATGGACAAAGATATTTATTTAACTATCTTCAAGACAGATACAGAATTGCAATTTGGTTTGCTGCCAAAAGCAAAACCATGGTACACAAAAAAAAAATGCCAGGAATTTTAAATCGCCATTTTTGGCAGTGTTGCAATCACGGTATGCAGAAATGGCCGAATACCAGTGATAACATTTACAGAAATGGCAAGTACCTGCCGGTGATAGGATTAGCCCTCCGAAAAGGCCTTACCCATCTCTCCCTGTGCAAATCTCTCTAGAAATTTTTTTTCATTACACTTTTAATAATAGTGTAGATCAGCAGCGGGTCTCAGGAGCATAACCGTGTTGTTTTCAGGTCCAGGGACCGCCTGCTTCCCGAGATACAGGCCCAGGTTTGGGGCAGGTATCTCCTATGCTTTGGATTCCAACGGTCATGTGATCCGGGACATTAAAATGCATAGGAGATACCGGCACCCCATAACGGGGTCTGTATCTCTTGAAGATGGGGGTCCCCGGACCTGAAATCAATGCGGTTCTTCTCCGGAGACCACTGCTCATCTATACTAGTATTAAAACAAAAATGTAAACAATTCAAAAATTCATTACAATAGCGGCTATCTGCTATTGTAATAAGGCTGGTTTAATGTTATTTTTATTAATAGTGTGTGGGATCAGGGGGTCTCCTGAGCTGAACTGCTTTGATTTCAGCCTCGGGGACCCCCTGCTTCCCGAGTTACAGGCCCGGGTATTTAAATCCTCTGGTTATTTCACGTGGACGCTTTAAAAATGGCGGCAGTAACGGCACCAGATGCCCCATACCAGGGCCTTTAACTCGGCAATCAAGGGGTTCCTGAAGCTGAGATCAAAGTGGTTCAGCTCATGGACCCCTTGCTTATATGAGTAATCTAACAATTTGGTATGTGTCTGTATGCTGACTCCAATCAATTGAGAGATCATTGATAATCTAATTAACTATTTGGTGTGTCTGATTTGAATAGGCAAACCCCTCCCTTAAGTGTTAGTCAAATGCATGTGATTAGGGTACATAAGTCAGTGTAACTTGGCTGTGAGCCATATGGCTGTGTAACATAAAAAGAGTCACATCTTAAGCGTCATATCTAAAGTGTATACAAGAGTTAATTTTGGAGTGAAATTGGAGGTGAAGATTGGAGGAAGATCGGGACTCTGCATTACAACTTTGCCACTGTGAGACATTCTCTTTAAACATCTGTGATTATTTGTTCATTTTTATCCTCCATTACCTGTGAAGTCTCTCCTCCTGCATCTTTCCTGTTGACTGTTTCCTCACTCCTTTGTGAATGTCTCTGTTCCCTCCAACTTCCCCACTACCCACTGCACCATTATTTATACAACCCTCTCCCAACAACCTCAACATCCCTCAATAAAAAACACCCACACAAATCCTCTATTCATTCCCTCTATCTACTCCTTCCCACTTCTGGGGATCTCCCCATAGCCTGAAGTCAGACATACACACCTGATCTCACTCATGCTTCCCTGCCATCTCTTCCCCTGTAAATGGTGTTAACCTTTTCATTTAGTAATGACCAGCCTTAAATCTCACCCCACAAATCCAGTATCCCAATAGTCTGCACTCATGACTATTGTCCCACACTCAGTCACTCCTACCACACATTGTGACCAATCACTGCCATCTACAGCACGTACTCCCTCACCTGCTGTCTCTGTAAGTTTCCCATTAAACCTCTTAGATTGTAAACTCTTCGGGACAGGGATTTCCTTTCCTATTGTCTGATTTTGCTGCACTTAATGTATTATTATAATTCCCTGTACTGTATTCTTTGTGAAGCGCTGAGTACACTTTTGGCGCTATATAAATAAAGACATGCAATAAAATACAATGAGCATGAGGTACCCACTGTACAAATGCATGTGTGAAGGGTGGGTACAGTGGGTCTAGAGTGGGTGGTTAGGCCTCCTGGGTGGGTAGCATGGCAGGGTGCGTTAACCCCTTTATTACTATAGCAGTTATTAACTGCTAAGGTGATGAAGGGGTTAGAAGACATTGGATTGTATTTATTACTGTATGTATGCTTTCTGGCAATGGAGGACATGGCCCTGCAGCAACCTGATGAGGACGCCCTTCATATTATCAGGGGTAAGTAGAACTGTTTTGATTTCCTTTATGCTGCATGGCTAATGTTGTGTTTAATAACGGGCAAATCTATTATCCATATCTGGATATAGTTATGTTGCCTATTATTGTACTGTATGTGTTTGGGGGGGGGGGAGCTGTATTTATTTAAATGTAGGCCATGTTTATTTTTTAAATGCAGTATTGGTTACTGTAGGCCAGCTGGGACACATGGGGACCACCCAAGGACACCCGGACACCCACATGGACCACCAGACACCCACAGGGACCACCTGATGACCAACGGACACCTGTGAGGAGGAACTGGGGACACTTATGAGGGCCTCGGGGACCCACAGGGACCACCCGAGGGCTCTCAGCCCCCATGGGAACCACCTGAGTGCCCCAGACTCATAGAACCACCCGAGGGCCCCCAGACACCCGTGGGGATGACCCGGGGACACCCAGAAACCCACAGGGACCACCTGTGGACCCCATTGCGGCCCATAGACACCCTTGGGGACCACCTGGATGCCCACGAAGCCTAGTGGGGACATCCCAAAGGCTCCTAGATACCCTTGGTACCCCCGGGGTGCAATGTGGGGCCTGCGGACACCTGTAGGGACCACCCAGGGACCCCCACCGGCCTTGGGTATTAATCATGTGTGTAAAAAAAAATATTGGTTTTACAGTATGTAGGGGCATAGGGGGTGGGTTGTGTATTGGTGTTTATTAGATATTGTAATGGTTTATTGGGGGCCTAGGAGGTGGGTAGTAGGACTGATGCGTGTACCTTTTTTTTTTATTGTGGGTAGTGGTGGTCTGTGAAGGGGTATTAGCCCCAAGGATGAGTGTTTAGGCTTACCGGGTGGGTAGCTGGAGAGGTTAACCCCTTCATTAACTTAGCGGTATTAACCACTAATGTGATGAAGGGGTTAAGTCCACCCGCAACCCCCCCGCAAGGCCTAAACACCCACCAAGGCCCAAATATCACCTTCAACAAGCCTGGCACTAGTGGTCAACCCATTCATTGCCTTAGCGGTTAGCCGCTAAGGTAATGAAGTTGCCTGTAAATGCATTTTTCATGCATCGGATTCATGCTGTGGGTCTCCGTGCTGATATTAATGGATATTAGTTCCGGAGTCTCGCGTCATCAATCCGATCAGGAAACATGCATTTTATTTTATAAGTACCGCCTCGCCGCTGATCGGCAGCTTCTCCCCACCTTCTTGCCAACTTTTTGTGGCGGGATGATTTGGAGAAGAACTTTCAATTCTAAAGTGGCGATCAGCCACGATAAGCTCATCGGGGCTTATAGAATTGTGTGTTTGAAAAAATGTGGGATCAGTGCCGAAAAGTGGCTTATCGCCGTACGTCTGCCGATTTTTTTTTTCCGGCAAAAAACCCCACAGAATTTTTCTCTTATCGCCAGCTTATTTGCTTACTGAATCGCTGTAGGCTTTTTTTGGCGAGAAGCTGGCGATAAAGGGCTTATCGCTGCTTACTGCATGAGTCCCAAAGTGTTTCTGCAGATGGAATATCGTGCATTTGTAGGGTACCAAATACAGTAAGTCTTCCTACATCTCTATATACCCACTATTTTTGATGCTCATACTATCGGACTCTATTTTTCATCAAATTTGGATTAATTTTGACAGTAGAAAATAGTAAAATTGCAAGATTAAAGCTAAAATTAGAAATACTTGTTTTATAAAATTGTAGTATATAAATATCTGCTTGTTCTTAAGAAAGCCCTGGATCCATAAGGGGAGTGGCCCATGACTGAAGGCAAAGGAGCCCCTCCCCTAAGAAGTTGTGAGGTCAGACCAAGGGGAAAGGGTGTTAAGAAAGGATACTTAAGGTAGGGGGAAGCATCCTTCCTTCCTCTTTCTTATAGGATCTGCCGGAGTGATGTCCCACCCACCTGCCCTGTCTATAGGCATGAAGGATGGTGTATTTTGAAGGAAGAATTGGGATTCTGATTGTTATTCATCACAGCTTGGGAATTTTGTAGTGGGAGCATTGTTTAGCCTGGGGGTAGGGGGGGGGCAATGACTCAGTCAGTAATGGCTACTGGAGGGAGATCTCAGATCTTGTAAATGCTTAGGGCCTCATGCAGAAAGCACCGATAAGGCTTTTTTCGCCATTTTCCGCCAAAAATGCCTACCCGATTCAGTAAGCACCGAAAAGTGGCCAAAATCGGCAATTTTGGTTCCCGATAAAAACTTATCGGCAGCCGGGTGCCGATAAGCCACTTTTAGGCACTTTTTGAAATCGGCTGAATTCTAGTAGCCCCGATCAGCTTTTCGCTGCTGATCGGCACTCTAGAATTGAGAATTTAATGCCAATTCGTCCCGCCAACTAAAGTTGGCATGTTGGTAGAGGAGAAGCATCGGCAAGGTTGACACTTAGAAAAATTCAGGCCTTTTTCCTGGCTGGGATTGGACTACATGGTCACCGATTCTGAGCCCTCTAGGTCGAACAGAACCGGAGTTGTGGGTTCCAGGTTTCTGCTCATTCTGACTTAGCCGGTTCAAAGCTTTCTCCGCCATTGTGCTCAATGGTAGGACCCTCCTCGCCGGCGTGACCCTTTCTCGCCGCCATTACTGCTCGGACCCTGTTGGGGTCAAGTGAGGGGGTTCCTAACATCTAGGGGCAAAATGAATTTTATTTCTAGGTGCCCTAGAACAGAAGTTCCCATGACAATTGACCTAGTTCCCACGCCAATTGCCGTAGTTCCTACGCCAATTGCGCGACCAGGCAGTAAAAAAACAGTGCAGCAAGCCTCTACATTTGTTACACTGTCAAAGGAGCAAATGGAAACAATGTGAGGCAATTTAACATGTTCTTTTATTGGTGGGGTCAGTACAAAAACATTTATTTACAAATACTGTACAATGTTGAAGCATTTTAAGTAACATCTCCTTTATTAAAGAAACCCAGTACTGTATACAGTACAGTACAGTGGGATGGTGCGCAACACTGTCAGTCAGACCTGCACCAGTTCAGTCCTAGAGGGCAGCAAACAGGGCAGGTTTTCAGGGCAACATTGAAAACCATGCCTGTTTGCGGCCCTCAGGGACTGTAGTTGTGTATGTCCTGTGAAAAAAAACACACAACAACATCTCCTTTGTTTAAGTACAGCAGGTACTGTAGGGTAAAACATGTACAGTACAATACAGTTCAGCACAACAGTATGGTCTCACCGAAAGTCCTCCACATTGTCCATCCATGGCCGATTCCTTGCATGGTGCAAAACGCCATTAATGCAGTCTCTAACGCCTTTCATTACAGGATCTGTAACTGTATAAAAGCGCCGCAATTCTTCCACAATGTTTTTCCTTAAATTGGCAGGAAGGGCCTTTTTTACGCGATTCCCATCGTAGTTCACTTTGAATACCCACTCGCAGTACAACGTGTAGGGAACATGGTGCTTAAAAATGATCAAGGCATACTTGTGGGGTACACCAGCACTCATCACCCTATACTTCTCCCTAAGCGCCGGTGTCAGATCGCGCAGGGTGATGTCGGGCACTGATTCGATGCGAGCGGGTGTAGGTCTTTTGGGAGCGGGTGTGCTTGTGGCGATGGGCGATGGTAGGATGTCTGGGAGGAAGCTTTCCTCTGGTTGGGGTCGCCGTGTTGTCTCCTGGCGTGGTCTTGACGGGGTTGTCATGTCCTCCTCAACGGCATACATGTACACGACATCTTGTGGTGGAGGGGGGGCGCTTGGTGATGGAAGGGGGTCGAAGGTCCCATTCATCACATCCATGTTACCCTCCTGCTCCGGCGTCGGGGAAACAGGGGCATTAGCACCGAGCAAATAATGTATTCCCGCAATGTCAGCCTCTATCTTCTCCATCCGTTGCTCCATTTGTAGCATCCGTTGCTCCACATTTAACATTGTCTCCAGAAGCAGATCTATCTTTGCCAGCACAATAGAATTCCCGGGGAGATCCACACTTATCCCATTCAGCATCCGGTCTAACGAGCTGCTTCTTGTGCATGGCGTCTGGACATCTGGGGGGATGGGTGCAACGGAGGATGAGATGGGGGTTCCATGGAGAGAAGCGGCATTGATGGAGAGTGGAGGAGGTGACCTGTGGATACCCGGTAGAGGAGAAGCGGTAGCGTCGAAGAGGGATGGAGAAGGTGACCTTTGGATTTCCAGGCGAGAAGCAGTGTCGTCTAAGAGCAAAGGAGAAAGTGACCCGTGGATTTCAGAGGCGGCAGCATCGTCAGATGGAACCGGAGAAGATGGGGGTGGAGAAGACGGAATGAAGATTTCAAGGACAGCTACAGCAGAGTCGTCGAAGCATATGGGAGGAAGTGGTCTGCAGGTCCGATGGGTTGGCTGCCATTCGGTTTGTGTCGAGAGTACATCACCGTATATCTTCTTCACATAATGAGGCTTATGTCTAAGAAAACCCTTAACCTTTGGGGTCAGCAGAAGGTTTTCTTTTTTTGCCTTGTTTCGCTTTTGCCTTGGCATGGAAACGGCAACCGCCTTTCGCTTTTCAGCATGACAGGCACGGCAGAGGTGAGTGGGTTCTTGCGTCCATAGAAACGGGGATGCTCCATGGAAGCAGGTGGCACAATGCAGTACAGTATCTGGACAAGGGCAAGTTCAGATAAAGATCCTGGAGTAGTGGCCTATGCAAAGTGTGTGACCTTTTATGCATGGCGGCCAGGTACAGGTGTTGAAAGTGGGCGTACTCTAATGTGAGTCATTACCGTATCAATACACCATCCATTTTGTGTATTGACCGCACATAGAATACACATCGACTAAACATCGAATATACATTCTTGTGTTTGTATTTCTTTCTACTCGCAGCAATGCCTGTTAAAAAGATTTCAAAGGATCTCTGCATGCAAATTAAGGAGATGTACAGGAGCGGACACCAAATTGCTGCTATCCAACGCTGGTTAGCTACTTCTGACCTCGATGTGCCATTAACCACCGTGAGCTATCATGCACAAGGAAAAAACAGAGACCGGAAAAAGGCACCAAGGGTAACAAACGCGTAAGTATATTTATAAAACTTAACAATTTTTTTTTAATAGAAAACTGTACTGTACATCTACAGTACAGTTCTGTATCTACTGTAATACTGCTGTTATTTCTGTTGATTTATATTACAACATACTGTACAGTAGTTTGTCTATTTATATTTATAGTACAGCAGTATACATTTTTTGTATATTTCAATTAATCTTACAAAGGTGTTTACTGAATAGGATGCACTGTATATTTATATTTATATTACAACAGTATATTTATTTTGTATATTTATATTTATAGTACAACAGTATATATATTTTGTCTATTTATATTTATAGTACAGCAGTATACATTTTTTGTATATTTCAATTAATCTTACAACGGTATATACTGAATAGGATGTACTGTATATTTATATTTATATTACAACAGTATATTTATTTTGTATATTTATATTTATAGTACAACAGTACAGTATATATATTTTGTCTATTTATATTTAATGTATATTACAACATTATTTATATACATTTTATATTGCTGCATATTAATAAAACAATATAATTTCTTTACATTGTAGGGAGACAACTGTTCTGGTGGACAAAATAAGTGAGGAGAATGATGAGAGGAGTGCATTAAGGGTTAAAAACACTCTGCAGGAAAAGCACAATCTGACTGTATCCGAGAGCAGCAAAAAGAAGATGAGACGCAGAATTGGATGGAAATATGGACGTGTGAGGTTAGTACTGGACAGTACAGGAGGTAAAAGTGTTGTTTCGCAAACTGTACTGCACTGTGCCGCAAATTTTTTTATTCCTTGTCATTACAAAGTGTACCCATGATACGGGACGCAAACAAAATCAAAAGAGTGGTCCAGGCCCAGGCATGGATCGACAGCGGGGAGACTTTCCAGGATTGCATCTTCACTGATGAGTCTACTGTGTCGCTGGAGAGATTTGCAAGATTTGCGTTCCACAAAAAAGGCCGCTTATCTTTGAAGCCGCGGCCAAAACACCCTGTGAAGCTGCATGTGTGGGGTGCCATCTCTAGGCGTGTACCGGGATGCATTGTCATCTTTGAAGGTAACATTTATCAAATATAATGTCGCCTAATGCACTGTACTTGACTAGTGTTGCCTTACCGTATGCACTGTACTGTACTATTGTGCAGTTTTTTGAGCACTTTTCTTTTCTTGCTATAGGAATCATGAATAAAGCTTTCTTCCAAGACAACATTGTGCCCGAGATAGTGCAATACATCACACGTGACTTCCCCAATGGTCACCGCTTCTACCAGGACAACGATCCCAAGCACACTGCGTCAACGGCGCATATCCTTGAGCGCGGCATCAACTGGGTGAAGACGCCAGCGGAGTAAGTGCAGTAGACCGTGTCCCATTTTTGTTCCCCACTGTTTTTAGCTCTTAAACCAATTGTCCTTTCTTTCCAATGACAGGTTGCCAGACTTCAATCCGATCGAAATGGTCTGGCATCAGCTGAAGGACCATATCCGGAAAGTGGCGAAACCCTCCAAAAAGGACGAGTTGTTGAAAGGCATACTGAGTTTTTGGAATGATGTACTCACCGTGGAACGCTGCAATTAATATATAGACCATATTGCCACTGTGTTGCCCATTGTCATCGCACGTAATGGGCAAGCAACAGGAAAGTAGTACTGTGCTGTAGTATTGTAACTACAGTATGTTACAGGTAAGTATGTCACATATTTTTTCTTTCCAGATAGTAAGAGTATACAGTAGTTAGTTTTTTCTTTACAGATAGAGCAGCACCAGCCATCAGGTTACAGTACATAGAATTTAACAGTAGTCAGAGTATACAGTAGTTCCAGTACAGTATACAGTAGACTAGTTTGACAGTACTACAGTAACTGCCTACTAACTGCCCCATTTTTTTTCTTTCCAGAGAAAGCTGCACCTGCCACCTACAGTAGTTCTGCCATAATACAGTACAGTAACTGCACTAATTTTTGGTTTTCTTGTCGTTCCAGGAAAAACGGTGGCCTAGGGGGATGGGGGCGTTGTGTCCAGTCAAATCTGCTTGTACCGTCAAATGTACAGTATATAAACAGCAGCAATGATGTACACAAAACCTCTCCTCTCTCAATGAACTACTGTACTTCAGACAGAATGAGGAAAAGTTAAAGACGAAAGAAAAAATATTTTTTTTACTATACAGTATATACAGTATATTATACAGTACATTACAGTACTGTACTGTATATACTGTAGTATTAAATAATATTCTTATAAATGTGCATTACTTATGTTTCCCCATGTTTTACAAAGGTTTTCCAAATGGTTAGCCAATTTCAAGCTGCCAAATAAACTTAATAAAGACTGCATTACTGTATGTATTATTCCTCATTATTTTTATATTTGTATTTTTTAGTTCCTGATAAAATAAAATAAATATTTATTCACTTTCCTGCGATTGACAGCCACCCCTACAGTGCACCAATGAATTATTTTATTTATTTATTTATTTATAAAATATTTTACCAGGATTTATACCAGGATGTATATATTTTATTTTAAAGATATTAAAGAATGTACTGTATTGTATTAAAAACATGTGACTGTAAACCATAGTGACTGACAAATATTTTCACACCCTGATGAAATACTGTATCAGTGTACTCTCAATTCTCACAGTGCTGTGCACATCAGATTTACATTTCAAATTCGAGAGGGGATTTTTCAAAGCATTACCGTTCAAACAACAGGCCTCTAAGGGTTGGGGGAGGGGGATGGTGTGATTAGACGCAGGCGTGCTGAGTGTTTGTAGCTCGGCTATGGGCGGATTAAGAACACAATGGCAATATGCAGAAGATCAACGACCCAGTGGAGAGAGGGGGATGGTAGGCTAGGGTGACTCAGCCGATTGACACTTGGCTAGAGAAGGAGTAAAAACTCTGGAGGTGTATGGCTGAAATAGTTAACAGCACTGTAATTTCAAAAGGCAGTTCATCATAATAATTTGATGAATAAACCCCCAAAAACAACCCCCAAATACAGTACATAAAAAGCAAGTCACTTTAACTCCCTGTGCCCCATGCACCAAAAATGTTTTGTGGCAGAAGAATTTAATAAAGGCTGCAGTATGTATTATTGTGTGTTGATGGTTAGAATTGCTGTGCACTTTAAATGTTACAACATTGTACAGTATTTGTAAATAAATGTTTTTGTACTGACCCCACCAATAAAAGAACATGTTGAATTGCCTCACATTGTTTCCATTTGCTCCTTTGACAGTGTAACAAATGTAGAGGCTTGCTGCACTGTTTTTTTACTGCCTGGTCGCGCAATTGGCGTAGGAACTACGGCAATTCGCGTGGGAACTAGGTCAATTGGCATGGCAACTTCTGTTCTAGGGCACCTAGAAATAATGCCCCTAGATGTTAGGAACCCCCTCACTTGACCCCAACAGGGTCCGAGCAGTAATGGCGGCGAGAAAGGGTCACGCCGGCGAGGAGGGTCCTACCATTGAGCACAATGGCGGAGAAAGCTTTGAACCGGCTAAGTCAGAATGAGCAGAAACCTGGAACCCACAACTCCGGTTCTGTTCGACCTAGAGGGCTCAGATTCGGTGACCATGTAGTCCAAGTTGCGGCAGGATTGCATGGCAAATTGCGACCCTCTCGTGGCAACAGAACAGAGTCAGGGTGATGTTAAAGTTTAGGTTTCTGCCATTGACTTGCATGGCAGAAAAAAAAGCCACTTTGGTAATGTGCTTTTAAACTGTCTTTTGGTACCTCCGGTTCCGGGGGTCGTGCAAGTCTGATATTTTGCCACTATGGCAAGGGTCCTCCCGCATAAGGACCAGGTAAATTTCAACCCGCTCAGACCCACAGAACGGGTTATTTTACATTATATTCGCACAATTGGCGTGGGAACTACTTAGGGCCGCGTTCAAGTTCACGGGCAATTGGCGTGGGAACTTCTGTTCTAGGGCACCTAGGAATAAAATTCTTTTTGCCCATAGATGTTAGGCACTGTATACCACTGTACAGTATACTGTAGAAGACACATAATGACACGATACTAAACATGAAGAATAAATGCATAGTTTTATTTATTTGGGTTTATTACACAGTATACTGTACGGCCGGAAAACATCAGCATACAGTACAATATTATCCATCAAAATCCCCCCATTAGCCGTTTTATTTTCTGAGGAAAAACAAAAAGAAAAGTTTTAATGTACAGTAATGGTCAGCCCCCTAAAGAAGTACCCAGCCAGCCCCACCAAAATAATACGGCAACAAGACAGTACTCACCATTGAATTTCCCATTCAGCTGGTGCCGGCGCCGGTCCACTGCCAGTCCAGCTTTCTTCATCATCCACGTCGACAGTTTGCAGCGGGACTAGTCCACCTGTAGTAAGCTGGTGAGGCTGGAAATCGCTTAGGTACATGCAAGCTTCATCAAAACTGCACGCCAAATCCGACTCAGGCTCAGGCTCAGGGTTGTCACTGACAGTGGGACCGTCATTGGAAGCCGGTGCTGGTGCTGGTGCATTGCTTGGCAGCAACTGTAGCTTCTTAGTTGGTTTTAACATGACCCTTTGCCTTTTGCCGCCTCCATGATCATAGATACGGGAAAAATCCGGTGACACACACCAATACCCTCCAACAAATTGGGGCTCAATACGGTGAAAACAGGGGTCGCTACATAATCTTTTCCTTACTGCACGCTTCCACGTATGAGGAGTTGGCGAAAATTTGTAAAAGTCATAGTTTTCGATAAAATACTGATAAATTTGAGCAACTGTTGCCATCTTATCATCTGTTGCATTAATCGCGGCCCATATCAAATACGCATAACTTCTGTCGGGTTTTTGGAAAGCGGGCTGCACTTGAACACTCATGGTGGGTCTCTGCAGAATAGTGTAACACAAACTGAAACTGGTCTTTGTCTTTCTTTAATATGAAAAGCCTAAATTGATACATTTTTGCAACCTCTTCCTTCAGTCTCAAGGCCAAGTCCAAGTTACAATGGCACACTGTGGTACAGTATCTTTTTTAAATGCAACACCTGCAAGCCGACACATTACTGATTCGGCGCATTACAATTCATGAATTTCTGCCATCTGGCGGACACGCGAAGCATTGCAGCCTATTTAAATCCGAACCATTATCAATAAACGCATCAACCGCGCGGCAGCCGGGCATCACCCCTGGCTGGGAAGGCAAAAGGAGTGCGGCATGCTCCAGGTGAACAGCGTGGCATTCCAGGAACAAGCCAGGTAAAAGCCGGTGATTTGTAAGAATAAAAGCTGCCGCAACAGTATGTATATATATATATATATATATATATATATATATATATA
>WSYH01004364.1:4116-54103 GCA_036426205.1 Ascaphus truei | reverse complement strand
CCTGTAAATGTATGTCCCTGTCCCCCTGTGAATGTATGTCCCTGTCCTCCCCTGTGAATGTATGTCCCTGCCCCCCCCTGTGAATGTATGTCCCTGTCTCCCTGTGAATGTATGTCCCTGTCCCCCTGTGAATGTATGTCCCTGTTCCCCCCTGTGAATGTATGTCCCTGTCCCCCCCTTTGAATGTATGTCCCTGTCCCCCCCTTTGAATGTTTGTCCCTGTCCCTTCTTATGTGTTTGTACTGTTTGTGGGCTAAATCAGATTGGACCCCAAGTAGCTAGTTTGATGTCATAACTAGAAACCGTTGGGGTTAGCAACTAGTATCTGGTACCAGCACACCTTGCTAGAAGGGGCAAAACTTTTTGGGGAAAACCCAGAGTCTCGGGGAACCCCTTCCTGGTTATCAAAAAATGATTATTTTTGCTGGAAGGAATCAGAGTTAAATCACTTTCTCTAAAAAGCACCAATCTGCTAAGTTGCTTCTATCCCTGACACCAAAGAAAGACTTAGACATTTTAAGCAAGACACAGTATCCAAGTATATTTTATTAAACGGGTATATTTAATGTATAATGCTTGGTGCACTGTATATGAGCTGGGATTAAGTCTGTGGTACTGAGAGACCAGCTGGCTACCAAGTTGGTGCCACTGAGTCTGCTCAGGTCCCAGATTTGAAAGTCACAGAACTGCCAAGGTGTTAGGGGGCGCGCAGTACCGCAGTTCTCCTTGAGTACCCACGTCCTGGCAGGAATAAGGGCTATCAGGCAAACATTTGCCTGGCCCCAGACTCTGAGGAGCCTGAATTGGCTGGGGGTTCAATATGCTAAGTGGCAGAGGTGCCAGGTTGGCGCATGCCCCTTTGCAGAATTGAAATCCTTGCCCGCGGCTTCAGGGTACCAACAGAACGCTGATAGGCTGGTGGCAAAATTCCCACGCTCTGATTGGCTGAGCTATTCTGTGAATGGGACTAAAATCATATAAGAAACCTAGCAGCCAATCAGCTCAGGAGATTCTAAGCGCCAAGACAGCAGCGGCAGATTTGAACCGACCAAAAGATGCTCTGAGAGAAATAGACGCGCGCCGGCTTCAGAAGTTACAAGGCAAGTTCTGAGAATAGAACGTAGCGGTCGCGGCTGGAACTACAAGCCGAAAAGAGTACCAGGGCGTTTGGTACTCGCTCCTGGTCAAGGGATTTCAGCGCCTCCAGAGTGGAAAGAGCTGTGGCGGCAGGAGCTGCGCGCCGAGATCAGTTCCAGGACTTTTCGGGCATTGTCCCGGTCATCTAAAGACTCTGTAAAGACTTTGTTTTCTGTGCTATTTCACTAGGAAAGGTAAGTTTTGTAGCCCAGACCCCCAGTAAGTGTGTTTTCCTCTGTATAATTGTAATCCACTCTGTACGTCTGTTTCAATTAAAAAAATATGACAATTTATTTTACTTCTTGGTTTTGCTCAATGAATGATCCCGGTAAAAGGTGTAAATGTCTGGTCTACCGTGACACACGGTGCCCACCTGAATTGCGAGATTGGGACTTTGACCGCATGCCAGCAACTTGTCTGGATGCAGCCAACTTGGATGATGAATTTGTATCCAGTCGTGCCCGGTCACACAAGAAAGGGATTGACCCGAATGGAGCCAGTCCCACTCGGGCAACCAACAGCACCCCGCACTGGAAGCGGTCCGATCCCAGCTTAGAGGGCATGAGACACCGGGCATCCAAGTCTGCCTCTGAGAGTGGGTCGACCCGGTTCCTTTGGCACTGAGGACTCTTGTATAGGGAGCACGATTCTACTGCTCAGGATAGAGTGTGGACTGGTAGGTGACAGTTAGTGGTACCCAGGGAGTATAAGCAGCAGTTATTGCAGGTAGCCCACTCCATACCACAAGCAGTGAATCAAGGAGTCACTCGCACGACTACCCAGTTGTTGCAGTGTTTCTACTGGCCGGGGGCATCAAGGGCAGTGACACCGTTTTGTCACTCCTGTGATGTCTGCCAGCGAGTAGGTAAGATAGGTGATCGTGTGAAGGTGGCCCTGAACCCACTACCAGTAATAGGGGAACTTTTCCAGAGAGTAGCAATGGATATCGTGGGACTGCTGATGATCCTTAGCTGTTCCGGCAAGCACTACTGTACATCCTCACGGTGGTAGATTGTGCCACCAGGTACACTGAGGCTGTGGCACTTGCCACCATTGAGGCGAGGGCAGTAGCAAAAGTATTGTTGTTATTTTTTCTAGGGTAGGTTTCCCTAGTGAGATTCTAACCGATCAAGGGTCGCAATTCATGAGAGAATTGCTACAGTGTCTCTGGGATTCATGTGGGGTGAAGCACTAGCGCAGGACAACTTACCACCCCAGACCAACGGTTTATGTGAGAGGTTCAATAGTACCCTGAAGCAGATGCTGAGAACTTTTATAAAAGCTGAAGGTGAAGGACTGGGAGATTCACCTGCAGCATTTGCTGTGTGCCTACCGAGAGGTACCGCAAGAATCTACCGGGTTCTCTCCCTTTGAGTTGCTATATGGTCGCAGGGTACGGAGACCTCTGGACCTATTCCGTGAGGGATGGGAAGGGGAGACTACTGCTACTGATGCTTCTGTGCATGGTAGATCTCAGAGACCGGCTAGAAAGGCTTATGGGGTTGGCACAGGACAACCTCAAGGAGGCTCAGACCAAGCAGAAGACTTTGTATGATCAGAATGCCCATAGCAGATCATTCATCCCAGGACAGCAAGTACTTGTTCTGAAGCCCACTCGTCAGAACAAATTAATGGCTGCCTGGTCGGGACTGTACACGTCCTCAGGAAGATGAATGAGTACAACTATGTTGTACAGTTAGATGGAGAGACAGGAAGAACTAGGACCTATCACATCAATATGCTAAAAGAGTATTTTGTACCGAATGTGGCATCAGTGCTGGCTATCTGTAGCCCACCGATGGGGGACCCGGCGAGCAATGTTCTGCCTGACCCCCAAGGGGAATCTAGGCAGGGGGGCACCGTTCCGCAGGTAGAGATAGCATTATATTACTGTCACAGGAGTCAGGGAATTTACACCTTTTTACCAGGCTCATACATTGAGCAATACAGATAAAGTGAAATAAATTGTAAATGTATTTGTATGAAAAGGCATACACACATGATACACAAACTGCATAACAAGAGACACACTTACTTGGGAACTGGGGTAAAAAAATAGATTTTCCTAGTGGTATGGCACTCAAAACAAGAGTCTTTCTTTGACCGGGACTTAGCCCGAAATGTCCTGGAACACAAATCGGCGTGAAGTTCCAGGCGCCAGCGCTCCCTTCTCTCCGGAGGACTTGCTTTTGCTTGACCAGGACATACAGTACCGACACACTTTATCCGAGTGTGGTCGGTACCGCAAGCCGGGAAATCTCCCGGCTTGCTAGTGGCCGCCCCTCGGCGGATGACGCGCGGTCACGCGTCATCGGGAGCGTGCGCCCCCTGCACGCGCGTCCAGGGGCTCCCCGAGGGAGCCCTGGTGTCCCGCGATCGCGGGACAGCGGCAGGGGGTTCCGGGGGACCCGGCGGACCCGGCAGCGGTAGGGAGAGCGCCCCGATCGGAGGGCGCTCTTCCGCTGCTTCGGCGCGCGCCCGTCACTCTCGGGCGCGCGCCAGGCTACTGCTGCGGCAGAGAACGGGCAAATGCTCGAATAAACTCTGCCGCAGCAGTAGCTCCCTTCTCTCCGGAGGACTTGATTTTGCTTGACCAGGACATAGCTCCAAACGTCCTGGAACTAAAATTGGCTGGAAATCCCGGCCGCGACCGCTACATTCGTTTTTGAGAACTTGGTCCCCAAAAGCTGGACTTAGAAAATATTCCGGGTTGGTTGCGGTATTCACACGTGAGCATCTGTTTCTCGTCTGTTTCCTATGATCCTGGGAGGAAGATTGAAGCTCACTGAAGCTACATAAGAGCAAGAATTTTCAAGCACCATAAGGTTTAATATGTATATATTTATTCACATTACTAGAATTTATGCACGCTTTATTGCAGTATGCACAAGAATTTATAAATAATATATGGTACTGTATATTAAGTTACTCACATATCACTAAATTATATGTATTGTGCCCACATTTTGCACTTAATTTTCTGAGCGCTCCCCTATTTTTAGAACAGAAAATGGAAAAATGTTGTAGTTTTAGTTCTATCTGCCTTATTACAACACATTCCTTTGGACTCAGTTTGGACTCTCAGAGTCCCCCCTCAACCTTATATATGGTTGGGGCACCCACAAACCCTACACTGGTTCTGGGTCACCTTGGCACTAGCTGGGGTACCCCCTTAACCTAGGGATTCCCTCAGCTACAAGGATACCTATTCATCCCTGTTCCTCATTCTCCTTTCTGGGCTGTGCTGAAGCAGGGTACCCTAGTGGTGAGTCGCGCTTGCATTTTCAAGGGAAGGTATTGCGGGGACAATGTGCCTACATGTATCCGAGAATCAGGCATGATTCCAGGGTACATTTATGGGGGACCCGACAACTCTGGACCCCAACCTCCTAGGTACATTCTGTTAACTGATCCTCCGCAAACTCCCCCCCCCCCCCCCCCCCCGCCCCCCCCTTTCAACTACCCCCCCCCCACCCCCCCCCCCCCCCCCCTTGAAACTCATGCCCTAGAAATCCCTGCTCGCTGGCACGCCCGGAAATCCCTGCTCACTGGCACGCCCTGGGTACAATCCCTGTCGACTAGGCACCGCACCGGAATGAAAGGAAAAATCCATCTTGCGCTAGCGCCGCCCGGAAGGGAAAAACACCCACAACCATTATTACAGACAATACATTGGGCATGGTACATGTAACTGGGTCCAAGAGGTAACTCTCTTGGTCCCTATATACGGAACATGGGTAACCAACACGGGCTTAACCTTTATTAAAGAGCTGGTTACACCCCTCCCGTCACAATCTACCTGACATTTTAGAGTGACCATACACAATTAAGTGCAAAGTCCTAATCACTGGAACATTTAGAAAACTTTAACCCCAACCAGTTCTGGCTGATCTTACCAAGTGCCCCTGATGAGAATCAACTTGATACAGGACCCCGAATCTGCGCTTATTATTCCAAATAGTGTTCTCAAAATCTTATTACCTTTGCTAACTACACAGAATAGGAGTAGGGGGGCTCTCCGACCTATTACGCTTACAATTATAGGGATGCCTTGTGTAAAGCTACAAAGTATCCGGCTACAAAGATCTTAACTACAGATGCCTGCGGAATACAGCACATGTAACCCATGTTCCCCCCCCTCCTCTGGAGAAGGAACGAATTAATGTCTAGGTGGTGCGAGGCATACCCTAGTACAGAAGAGCTGGGTCTGCCACGTTGGTAAGGGGCAACAGGACAGGCTTTTTGGGTGGTCTCTGGTTCGTGACACGCGCCTCCAGCTGTGATGGGATCCTTGGTGTATGGACGTCAGTTCCCACCACTGCACTCCTACCCCTCTCCCGGAACTGAACCCAGGCAGAGGTATAGTATAAGGACATGCTGCACAGCTCACATAAAGCATAGGTGATACTGCCAACATCCCAGATATCAGATGGTGCTGCCCCGATAGTATGGGGGCTTGAGTCTTGATTTCTTTATGCCCTAGGCCTAACGTGGGCCAGCTCATCCTCGGATAGGAGAGTCTGAACAGCCCATGCTCCTACCTTGGAAGACAGAGCAAGACTAACTTTGGGACACTCCCTTGATTAGGGGTTTTCCAGAAGGGGCGGGCTCATGATCTGTGTACCCATTGTGACAAACGCCCCCTTTTGTAGCGCGCTGACATCTGTCTGGGATCTTTCCGACACCAGTCTCTAGGGTTAATATACAAAATAACATGATCATACAAACATTACGTTGCCTTAACTCAGGCACATCTGCCTGCTTTATTTCAAACCAGTAAGGGAACTGCAGCTTTAACGTGTAGGAGGGAGGCACTCAGATATTAACCTTCACTGTTTACTCATACTCAGTGATATTAATATTTCACACAATGTCGCTTTCAGAAACAAAAAATAAATCATACAAAGAATCCTATCCCTTTCAGGGATCTAACAAACACAGCAGAATCAGCCTCTAACTGTGCTGGGCCAACTAACCTGGTTCCCCATCTTAAAACAATGCCTCTCATTTAGGGTCCCTAGATACAGCACAGTCTTTAGACCAGCAATAAACATTTGGTTTGTCGTTAGTCTGTCGTGGTGGGAACTCGGTCCAAAGTGTCCAGGCAAATCTTCTGGTACTGTGAACTTGGAGGGGCCGTCCACCCCGAACTGGATGCAGGGGAGCAGCGACACTCCCAGCCTCCAGGCTCTAAGAAGAGGAGACTGAAAAAGCAACCCTCTCTGTCTTAATACCGTTCTATGATTTAGGTGAGCAGGTGAAGGAGACATAGACACATTGTAAAGCTGTGGTCTTGGATTTTCCATCCACCAGCCTGAAGTTAATATTGACGCTGTGGAATGGAATGTTGCACTATTCCTGCACTTTCTGACCTAAAACCGGACAGAGAAGAGCTGCCTACACTCTTTGGACATGTAAAAAAAAGGAAATATAGCTGGGGCGCTCCCTTATATTAGGCTTGTGGTGTGGCCTGTTGTTTTTGTAATGTATACCAAAAAGGGGTAGGGGTGTATACTTTGCCCTTGTGTTTTCTGCAGCTGGACTGTAGAGAAGATAAAGAACGGAATCTTCTGAAATGGCAGTAGAATCGGTGGATTGGTCACGCCACGGTTTTTTGCTCACAGAATGAAAAGAGAAGATAAGGGACACGTGATTAGTGTTTACCAGACAAGACATAACCAATAGTACAATGTGGTTTTCTAAAATGATAAAAATGCTTCAATAAAAATTCCTTGACTGAATTAAAAAAGACTTGGCTAAAAGCCTGAATTTGAAGCTTGGATTGAAAAGCCTTAATAAAAAACTACATAGATTTTAAATGTTTCTCAAATGGAGAGTTCTGTGGGTGAAGGTTGGGATGAGGGATGTAAAATAAAAAAAGCAGGGAACGGTGGGGGCGGGGGTGGTTTGCGCGCTCGTTGCGCAGCCTGCTGTCTAACAGGGATGGTGATCTCTGCTTGGCAGTATTATGGTCAGAGTCTTATGCAGCCTGCTGTCTGAAGAGACAATGATGCTGATTTAGCAGTATTTGCTATATTGAGTGTTACCGAAAGCCTGGCTTCCTCTCCTTGGAGGGGGTATGCAATGCTGTTAATAAAAAGAGTGTTGGTGAGGGGGTGACTTCCTACTCCTCCTTATGGAGGGTGGTATGTAAGTGACTTCTCTCCGGGTGCCCGATTCAGAGAAAGAAAGGGCCAAAACGGTGACGTGGGTGGATAGGTGAAAATAAGTTTATTAAGTGCATAAACAGCAAACGGGAAAAAAACACTTACGATACAGCTTGGGCAGCAGCCAGCTTCAGCCGATCGTCCGATGGCGCTCCTACCGACCGGTGTATCCCCGTGATCGTCCGATGGCGGGAACCGGAAGGGGAGGGCTTACCGGATTGTCAACAGGCTGGCTGGGTCCTTCAGGTAATGGGCTCCGGCAGGGAACTACGCGTTCGCAATGATGCTTCGTCAGGTTGTGTGTCACACCATCCTGATAGGCCTGCACAGGTCATGAGTCACCACCTCACTTCTGCCCATCACAGAGAAGGATCAAGGGGGTGTAATACCCACATAATTAACCGTTACTGTCCTGCACTTACTGGAGGGGTTAAAGGTAGAACAGTGAAAGAGGTAGGTAGAATGGATTACCATTTACACAAAAACACAACAAGGAATAGCAAAGCCCAATTATTACTCCCCAACATCTACACATAAGTCTCCCAATACAAATACTAATTACCCCTCCTTCAACTATAACCCTTCCCACAGAAATACATATAAGAATCCCCTGTACAATAAACTAACCCGCCCCACCCCAATGACACATATAAAAAATCTTCCACAATAAAAAACCTCCCCAACTGTATACATAATCCCTCTCCCCAATACACATAAAAAACTCTCCCAATAAACCTACCCCCCTATACATAATCCCTCTCCCCAATACACATAAAAAAACTCTCCCAAATCAAACCTACCCCTCTATACATAATCCCTCTCCCCCCAAGTACACATAAAAAACTCTCCCAATAAACCTACCCCCTCTATACATAAGTCCCACTTCTACTCAAAAACAATATAATATAAGACTGTCGACGCCAAGTAACCTTGACACCTCCCTCCTGTATACATAAATCCATCTCGCCACTACACATATGAAACGTATCCAGACGATTAAACTACCCCTGATACATAATCCCTTCTCCCAAGAGCCACAGTAAAAAAAAAAATCTCCCAATAAACCTGCACCGCCCCGTTAGAACATAAGCCCACGACCTCCCCAAGACACAGATAAAAACGCGTCCCAATGACACCGACCTCCCCGAGACAGAAGCCGAGGCCCCAAGGACAAGAAAAAAAGTAACTCGCCCATAGGAAACCGACCCCCGGGCGAGACAGAAGCCCGCGCCCCAAGACACAGAAAAAAAAAACGCGCCCAATAAACCTACCCCCCTATACATAATCCCTCTCCCCAATACACATAACCCTCCTCCCTCAATTCCAATAATAACCCTCTCCACCAATACACATAATCAGGACATGACTGACTCCATGCCTTGCACCTTTTCTTAATCTCCAAGGGTGGCCTCCCACAGCACCTCTCTCCCTCTGGCCTCCAATAGCACCTCTCTCTCTCTGGCCTCCCACAGCACCTCTCTCCCTCTGGCCCCACACAGCACCTCTCTCCCTCTGGCCTCCCACAGCACCTCTCTCCCTCTGGCCCCACACAGCACCTCTCCCTCTGGTCTCCCACACAGCACCTTTCTCCCTCTGGTCTCCCACAGCACCTCTCTCCCTCTGGACTCTGGAATAGGCTTCGACCTCTCTTAGCCCGCAGTCTGCTGAGGCCCTTCTTCTTGAGGCCTTCTGACCCCTTTAAACTCGAGGCGCCCAATGCATCCTTGTCCTGTTGGGGCCTGATGAGGCCACAAAAATTCCGGGGCCTTCTATGACCCTCCATCTCTTGGGGTCTATCAGAAGCCACTATCTCCTGGGGGCTGCTGGGAGTTGGTCTCCAGGGCCGTTTCACCTTCGATCTGGTGACCCTGACTCCTCCCCCAACATTACCTGGGTGGGCTTCTTCCATGCTGAATCAGCTTGGGCCACACTCCCCAACCTGATGCTGCCACTGAGTCTCTCCAGGAGGAGATCTCCGCCGGGTACTTCTCTCCCCTGCCCGGACCTCTTAAGATGCACGTGTAGTCCTTTTTCTGAACCCTCTCAAAGGAACTACTGGTCACTGTATAACACCTGCAGCTCCAGGAGATCTGAGCCTCCGCTAGCTGGGAGCCTGGGGTAACACTCATACACTTACTTAGCGCAGCGCCTCCACTTACCCAGGATCCCCGTGATGTGAGATTCCCCTGGGCAAGAAATACAACAACACATATATATATGCAACCAGTTTTACTATATGATATTGCACGGAACCTTATCACTCTATATTATAGCAATATGACCCAACACATATAACCTTATACTATAACTGTATAACCTTAGTGGCTCACCCACTCATCAGGAGTAACGCCTCCGTCCCCTCACCGCGTTCCCCACACACCGTGTCCATGTATATTAAAGTGATGGTATAGGCTCAGTTCTTTAACCACTAGCTCAGTGTTCCTAAAGAGTTTAGCCTAAGGTGGGATCAGCGCCTGTTGACCGGTGTTGGTGCACTTGATGTTATAGTAACTTCCGGTCACGGCGGTGACCAGTACCTCTTCACAAAGGGTCAAATGAATCAGCGGTCTGCCTCCTGGGTCTCAATGTCCAGCCGTCTCGTCCCAGACGACACGCCAGCAAACCTGCTTCGCACGCTTGTCTCTTTGTCTCTAGCTGTCTACACAGTAAGGGTGATGCTCGCTACTACTATAGGCCGTCCCTGCAGCACAGCAACCTTTGGTGTCTTCAGTGAACACTCCCAGGGGCCTACGGGGTAACCTGTCCTATGAAGGTGGGTCACTGACCCCCTGCATCCACACTACCTCTCTCTTTACCACCCGGATCCCCTCTGACTGCTCAACCTAAACCTGCAGCAAACACACTGCACTCACACAGTACCTGCAGCAACCGCACTGCACTCAACCGGTACCTGCAGCAACCGCACTGCACTCACACAGTACCTGCAGCAACCGCACTGCACACACACTGAACCTGCAGCAACCCACTGCACTCACTCGGTACCTGCAGCAACCGCACTGCACTCAACCGGTACCTGCAGCTGCACTGCACTGCACTGCACACACACTGTGCCTACTTGTCAGTGCTCACAGCACTACCAGCCGTGACACTGACAAGACTGCACACTCACACCTAAGGCAGAGTCCCTAACTTAGGGGCCGTCCCTCAGTACTTACCCCCTACCCTGGATGGGATTGGGGCCTGCCTGGGATATGGGGGTCTACCTTACCTGATGTAGGAGCCACTTGCTCCCTACACCCTTCCTCCCCCTTCCTGCTCCCAGCTTCAACTGCCAAACGTGGTCCCCGGAACATTGTAGCCTTCCTCACAGGAGAAGCTGCAAAACCCTATTTGCTGTCTGGCTGCACGTAATGTGGGTGAAAGGGCAATCCCCAGAGGCTGCTGGGAATTGTAGTCCACTCAGGACCTCTTTAGCATTGGTACCGCGTGCGCTACCCTTACTGCGCCTGCGCGACCAACGCGCATGCTCGCGCAACCTGTTATGGCGGCCCCCGCTAGCCGGGTGTGCCGCAGAGCCTCGGAGCACTACATGGGGGGTCTCTGGGGCTGAAAAGAGACCGGGGTTACACACGCATGACACCACTCAGCCCCGGCCTGATTGGCCTGCGCTGCCCTCCAGCTACTGTATGCCTACGATGCTGCGGTAGAGCTGGGCTAGCCCCCAGCAGCTCCTGTACTCAGCTGGCGCCATGCTGCTCTAGAACCCTCCAGATCTCCACTGACAATCTGCCCCGCTTTTCCACCAGGGGGCGCGCATCTTCCTCCGCCTCTGTCCTGGCTCTATGCTCTGCCAGCGGCACGGCTCCTGCAGACCTCTGCTTGGGGCCCACCTCCAACCTTCCCCACTGCTGCAGAGGGACCTTTTGGGGAGGTGTTCCGCTGATGAGAGGCAGGTCACAGCACGACTGCTCCTTAAATAACATTGCCTCATCCTCCTCCCCCCTCAGCACATCACTGCATGGCCTCTCAGACCATGCTCAAGGCTTCCTTTATTCCTTTATTATGTTGTGTGTACGTTTTAAGTTCTCCAAATCTCTCTGTGCTGCAATAAAGGCCGAGGAGCCCCTGCCTGCGTGGTGTCTGCATCTATATCTCAGCCCTGAGCCCCCCGTGTTACAGAGTCTATTTACAAAGTCTTCTAGGTTCGAACGTGGGCACAGCATGTAAACCCAGCTTCAGATTTATCACACAGCACGAGGCCAATTAGGAGGGACTGGAGCTTCTCTTTCCATGCAGACTGCTTTCAGCACCGGTACTTTTTATATAACAGAAGAGACAGGGATTTAGGATGTTTCTTTATGAAGAATGAAGTAAACATTAGGAGCAATCAGCCTGAAGTTATACTTGGCACTGATTGGTGCTGCTGTATGTTCATGCTTTTGATGAAGCTTTCAACAAAAGACTGCAAACTCCAAGAAAGATAAATATAAAGTTTTAAGTGGGGCAGGAGGAGACCCGAGGCCGTGGGGAGAGCTCAGCACGAAATGGAAGCAACCAGACAATGCTGCTCCAGGTGAAAGTCCTGAACAATGAGCTTTCATAACAGGATGACACAGCTTCAGGGGACCTCCTGCACGCCAGGCTTCGTGTGTCTGTATGTGAGGGAGCGTGTCTGGGCGTCTCTTCTTCACGGTGACTTTCCAGAGTACTAAGCTCTGTTCTCTTAATGAAGACCTACGGAACATTCTGTTTATCTTCTCAGTTATTGCCTCTAGCAGTCAAGGATCACAGAAACACGACCATTAAAAGACATCATTTATTCTAATTATTAATATTATGTTCAGGGAGAAACCTTGACTTTTTCATGGTGATGCGTATCAGGAGATGTACAATGAGAATATGAGTAACTAGATGTGAGCCAGGCGACCTTCACACAAGGGTTACATTACACTAACAAAGAACCACATACTGTGAGTGGCCACAAAAACTTTCTGAGCCGCCCCCCATGGCAGAATCTTTCCTAAAACTCTCTGGGGTCTCCAGTCACACGTTGTGCTTTGTTAGTGGGTCAGACAAGCCGCACTCTGGGACTCGAACGGTCATTTAGGGATTCCCACTCCTTTCCAGATTGGTAAATAAATTAGAATATTGAATGGGATATAGATTGGGATATAGATTGCGATATAGATTGCGATATAGATTGGGATATAGAGTAGATTGGGATATCGATTGGGTTATAGATTGGGATATTGATTGGGTTATAGATTGGGATATTGATTGGGTTATAGATTGGGATATTGATTTGGTTATAGATTGGGATATAGATTGTATGTGAAGGGCTAACGTGATAGTTCTTCATGTGCATAAGAAAGATAAGACGTGGCATTAAAAAAGACAATTGAACCTTGATAATGCTACGTTCCATACTTTCCAGGAAGTCTAAGACCCTTCAATGTCTCTGTCTGCTTTTAGATTACCTTTTCCGTACTGCTCTGCACTTCCTTTGCTAGTCGGCCATTTTTACATCCCTACACAGTATGGCTTACTCCTTTCTCAGGAACCATTGACTGTGATAATGGAGAGATTCATGCAGTCTAAATACATCTGCCTTTATTCTCACGCTTTTACAACTGATCTATTGTACTCCCAAACCTGTATTTTGTTTCCTTGAGTAAATATAATAAGTGGTTTAATAAGATATTAAAATAGTAAGTAGAATAATGAGGGAAATGAAGGTATAATTCTTCCTTTACATCAGTATAAGATCAGAGACATATAGAGATCTTTTTAAAAAAATATCTTGTATGTTTTTTAATTTATTGAATTATAATTTCCTGTGCACTAATATGTATATTGCAACATGCTACATAGGTTCTTGCCGCTTTATGTGTAAAAATATTCATATGTGCTCTTATTGGAATATAGTGATACATTTGTATACATTTATATAGAAATTCTTCCCAGATCTAATAAATGAACCCTCAGGAAAAAGTCCCCTATGGTCCAAAATGGTACAGTACCACAACATGGGAGGAAAAACTGGAAGACACTGTGACGGTGAAGGGGTTAACCAGGCTCACTAATAAAGGTTCAGCCCACTTGGTTACCCCTGATCCGTTGGTTGGGGTCTTAGATTGTCAGCTCTTAGACCCAGATGTCCTAAATGCATTACTGTGACTGTGTGCAAATTATGCGACATTAAAGATTTCTGTATGTTTTGCCTTTCCTGGGGTGCTGGGACCGGGAGATTTCTAGGCTGTAAGTTTCAGGGTGGTTTTGTTGGAAAAAGTCTTTGCAGAATGTGTCTATGTATCGGGGTTCCGGAGTTATGGGATACCCCAAAAGTTGGATCCGGGAATCAAGTGAGATTCTCGGATCCAGCCAAGCACATTGCTCCGGGCAAACTCTGACTCTGAAAACGTTCTTACGAGTCACCGCCAGGATTCCTGCTGCAGCATCTTCCAGGCAAGGTAAATGGGCATGAAGGGGTTAAGGTATACCTGCAATCATACACGGGGTCCTTAGTGTAAAGAGGGTCCCTAGTATAAGGCGAGGTGCCAAGATACATGCCCAGGTACCCTGAACCTGGTTTAGGGGTTATGGGGGGACTCCAACTGTGTGATCATGCTGAGAGTGATTTCTTGTGTGTAAAAGTTTTATAAGTTATTTCTAAAGTGTGCCAAGAATGAGGCGAGTGTGTGTAGGCGATATATCCCCTCACTCCATCCCTGCATCCAGAACGGGGACTTATATATTTGTATGACACAGAAGACAGGACACAGTATGTTTTATTAAAGAGTTATGTTTAATAGGTATATGTACTTGTGACAGGGTGAATGAACCTCACCAGCCATATACCTGGCAAACATATGTCTAAGTTTGCAGTGCAGCAGTGACGAGGTTAACTTTCAGTGAAGAAGGGCTGCTTAATTAGTCTGACCACAGCTGCATAATCAAGGTGTTTAAAACCCCCAGGCTACACACATATGCAGGCTAGCTGGTCAGGAGACAGGACTGAAAATGCTGAAGAGATTACTGCTATAAGGTCTGTGTTGCAAAGTACATACTGTCGCGGCTAAGTTTATTTGAGCATTTGCCCGGTCTCGGCCGCGACAGTACCCGGGCGCGCGCCGGGGTGTCCCGGGCGCGCGCCGAAGCCTCGGAGGAGCGCCCTCCGATCGGGGCTTCCCCCTCCCCTCTCCGGATCCGCCGGGTCCCCCGGAACCCCCCACCGCCGTCCCCCACATCGCGGGACACCAGGGCTCCCTCGGGAGCCCTGGGCACGCGCGCAGGGGGCACAGTCACCCAATGAAGCGTGACCGCGCATCGGTGACGCGCGGCACGCCGAGGGGATTCGGCTAGCAAGCCGGGACATCTCCCAGCTTGCGGAACTAGCCGCACTCAAATAAAACGTGCCGCCTCTGTATGTGATGAACTGTCTGTGTCCTGTATGCAAAAGAGAAGCTGCCTTATTTTCTAAGCTGAAGAGAAGCTATTTTGTTTTGTCTGCTAAAGAGAAGCTATTTTGTTTTGTCTGCTAAAAATAAGCTATTTTGTTTTGTCTGCTGAAGAAGAAGCTATTTTGTTTTTTCGTCTGCTGATGAGAAACTATTTAGTTTTTGTGTGCTGTATGTTTTAAGGCTCAATAAATAAGCCTTATCAAGGGAACCCACGTGTGTGGTTGCATGTACCCTGCAACAGTACTGATAACCTGTGAATGAACTGTGGGATTTCCAAGTCATGGATTCCCAGGGACCAGATGGCTACCAAGCTTGGTGATTCTGTGTCTGTGTGGAGTCTGGACTTGAAAGCCTCAGGGATGCCAAGGTGTTAGAACAGGAGGGGTACTGCAGTTCTGCTTGAGTACCCGCATCCTGGACTAACACAGGGCTCTCCGTCCACCATTTGCCAGAGCCCAGATTCTATGGAGCCTGGTCAGCGGGTGGGCTCAGTATGCAAAGAGGCAGAGGTGCCAGGTTGGCGCATGCCCCTTTGCAAAATGAAAAAGGGTGCCCACCCGGCTATACAATACCTGCAAATCGGTGATTGGCTGCAGGAAAATTCCCACGCTCTGATAGGCTGTAGAAGTTTGTGAATGGGACACTGAAACCCATAAGGAGCCTTGCAGCCAATCAGGAGAGGCGATTCCAAGCGCCAAACCAACAGCGGCAAATTCAAAGATGCTCTGTACTGAATAGACGCGAGCCGGCTTCAAGGATTTTGAGTGAGAACATTTTCTAAGTCCCACTTTTTGAGAACATAGCAGTCGCGTCTGGCCTTGCGCCGAAATCAGTTCCAGGACTTTCATGAGTAACTACCGGTCATTGGAAAGGGCTCCTACAGTACAGGGGTCATTTTTGTGAATTTAGTTTAAAGGACAAGTTTATTCGTTAGCCCCGTTCCCAGTAAGTCTGTTAACTCTGTAAATTGTGTTACATTGTGTGTATGTCTATTCCTGAAATAAACTACAATTTATTTTACCTCCTTGCTTTGCTCAATCATACAGTATGATCCAGAACCTGGTCTCCCGTAACAGTTAGATCCTGACTGTAACTCTGTTTCCCAGGGTTAGTACATCAGTATACAGTATAGTATTTAAAAAATACATTAAAAATACTTATATGTGTCAGATTTTGGTAGGAATTTACCAAGATGGGACCCCTTAAATATGTCACTAGAATTAGTTCAATATAAGGGGTTTCCCCTGTAAATGTGATCTACAGAAAATAAATAATATCTTGTATTAAATTGCCCCAAGGTCTAATGTAATAAAGTGACTAATGGGTTATTAGTAGGGCGTATGCCCATTAGTAATGGGTTATTAGTAGGGCTTATGCTGTCCCCTGTGGGGTCTGAATTGAGGTATCAGTCATATATTCCGTTGAGTGGGTGCTTTACATGAAGGCAGAGACTTGAGTGATTAATTAAGGGATTTGGGATCAGCAATTGAAGAAACAGAAGATAGGGAAGTCTATTAAAAGATATCCAGAGGATATAGTCATAATAACTGTTCTTTAATACGCATGGCATTTCCTCTGTGACCTTCTCATGCAAGGGAGAGCAGAACATTGAAGATAATGATTCCACCGCCAGCCCAAGCTGTAGTAAAAGCGTGACTCTGGGGGGGGGTTTGTCGTCTGGAAAAACTAACAGGGACACAAACTAACACAGTCCAGAATGTCTAAAAGTGTGGGAGCCATGGAGAAACTATACAGGGGACAGATATCTCCGCAGAGGAACTCTCCACATACTGTATGAGGAGCAACAAAGCAGAGAAGAAAAGCCGTAAAAAGCCACAAGTTAAAGGTATTTAAGTAACCAAAGTGAATTGTGGTTTGAAATTATTCAAAGCAACAAAGCAGACCCGGAAAGGTATTTTTATTCCACCAAGAGTTTGGAGTTACTGTGTATAATCTACAATTCAAAGTGTGGAAAATGTTATAAATGCAGTGAAGCTTTCTCCTGTCTCCATTTTCTGTCTTTTATCATGTTATATTTTGTACTTTTTGCATTGTATTACAGTGCTGTCCTGTATGTCTATACCAGTAAACTGGTTACATACATACGTACAGTACGTATACAGATGTTTGTAACTTAAAGTAACACGTTACTCTTTTATTTTCTGTACCCCCGCCCCCAACTTTATTTCGCAAAGATTTCAAATAAAGAACAAGTTTAAAAAAGAAAAGAATGATTCCAGCTCCTGCATTGCTGGGAAGAGACCCCACGTGGCAAAGGGAATTCCACCCTACTGCGGTGTAATGGCGTTTATTATATCACAAACTTCCCAGCAGAAAAGGAGACTGCGCTCGTCTGTTCTCTCCTGGATATCTCTGTTTATCCACCTCTCCCCCGCAGCTCCCAAATCCTCCGGCGATCACCCGGGACAACAGTCAGAAATACAATAAAGTTGGAGCGCAGAGAGAAAAGGGGGGTGTTAGACAAGAGGGGGGAGCATATGCAGGAGAAAATGGTGAGGGAGAGCATGTGCAGGAGAAGATGGTGAGGGGGAAGCATATGCAGGAGAAGATGGTGAGGGAGAGCATGTGCAGGAGAAGATGGTGAGGGGGGAGCCTGTGCAGGAGAAGATGGTGAGGGGGAGCCTGTGCAGGAAAAACTGGTGATGAGGGAGCATGTGCAGGAGAAGATGGTGAGGGGGGAGCATATGGGAGAAGCTTGTAAGGAAAGCATGCAGGGGAGAAGCTGGAGAGGAGGGCAGCCTGTGGTGGTGAAACAGATCAGTAGGGGGTCATGTGGGGGAGAATCTGGTGAGGAGAGGAGCATCTGGGGGAGAAGCTGGAGAGGAGAGGAGCCAGTGGAATCCTAAAATATTCTGTTTATTGTGTCACTTTACTGTACTAAGAAACTGAAAACAAGGATTTATTTTTAGATTGTCGCGTTTAAGATGGTGTTGTGGGGCAAAAAATAGTTCCTTTTTTATTTTAGGACTCCAGCACTGCTTATAATACATGAAACATTTAGTTATAATAAGTGCTCCCTGACCCTGTAACTCATCCATAACGCATGATATTGTTCTCTGTATACCTTCTCAAATGGCAATATACTACAGGCCCTGTAACTCTGGTTCATTGGGGCCTAATTATTCATCTGTGAGAATGGTATTTCGGTGCGACAATGGGCAATATCACATGGAAACACATCTCACTGTATTTATCAGTTCTCGCATGTCCAAACCGTGCAAAAGGTGTCATGTATGTGGCAGTTTTGTCTTGCATTTAACAGTCTGTGCCATATGCAAATGTTGCACCCAAAACGAGGAAAGTATTCACACGATATTCTGTATAAGGTAACAGGGGAAATCTTGCAATCCTCTCCCTACCCAAGGCTAGCAAGATTGAAACACTGAGCTTCTCTCTATGTCCATCTCTCTTTCATACCTAGAGATAAATATTCACAATGCGTCTATTGCCATCCATTTAAGATACAGTTGGTTTTGGCACTAAGCGCCTATGTTAGAATTATTTACCCCTCATTCACTGCCCCGGCCTGCATTGTTGGCCTCTCTGGCACTGAATGGTTAAGCAGATTCTGCATCTTCTAGCAATTCAATAGGAAGAAGAGGATTATGTATCAACATTTTTGGTTCATATTTGTGCAACATATTTGTCCCCAAAATAATCAGATGTATAGTATAAGAGAACAAAAAACAAGCTGTGCTGCCAGACTGGCACCACTTGTATCTCCATACGTAGGGGACTTTGTCTTGGTTTTTCTTCAGCACTGCAATTTAGTCCTTTCCCAAAAGGACACAAACCAAACAGTGGCTCAGCTTGTGGAACCCGTCAGTTAATAAATGACCCTCTCCGTCTGCTAAAAAGGTGTTTGAACCTGACAAATGGCGAGTGCGCCGAAATACCATGGAAATTGGTAGTTACCCCGGACAGAAAGCCACTTATCTAAAAGCAGCTGATGGATTTATTGCCTGCATAATGGTCCGTAATGGTCAGGTTAGGGAAGTTTACTAATGAAGGCGGCCAGGGCAGTTATCCCTGCTGGGGACTCGTGTCAGGAACTGTCTGCAGAGTGTGTTTATGGGTCTCCTTCTCTGCTGTTATCTGTGTGTTTGTTGTTGTGCCGCTGTGAAACCCTGTAATTTTGGCCTTAATGCCTCCTGGCTCTATTGCTATCTAGGAGTGATAGGAGACTCTCAGACCTGTTTGCATTCTTCTCTGGTAGTGATGTTTCTCCCAGGCCATTTGGGACCATTACCTTGCTTAGACTTTGTAAAAGATCCTGGTTGAAAGGCTCAAAGCCTTTGGGGAAGTTTGGGAGGGAGGGATTGTAAGAGGAGATGCTGTGTTTGGGTAGTGACCTGTTCTGCCCTGATACCTCACAGTGATGTGTATGTAGTACCACTCACCTCAGAAAGGATGGCTGTTTATTTAACACCTAATGTGTTGGGAGTTTAATGGTTTAAATCCCTCACCCTGACTCCTCTTCACACCTTTCCTCTCCATAATCTGCAAGATCTCCATGGAAGAGTTTAAAACGTGTCAATTTGGCTCTGTCATTAGGGATTGTTTTAATCACCGTTGTGATCCTGAGCGCATGGGTAACTGGCAGAAAATGTCATTTGTCAGGGGGAAAAAGTTAGTATTTGATTAACTCCATTAAGTGTCATGTTTTTACACGCAAGCTTTAAAGCAGCCCCTCCTGTTAAAAATGAAAGCCATTTGCTAGATTACATGCTGTATTTGACAGCAAAGGGGTTAAAATAGGTTATTAAATGAATGATGATATTTTTTTCAAAAGACTTTATCAGTGATGCCAACCTTTAGGGAACAAAATAAGTGAGATTTGTCATTTTAACAGAAAAAGTTCGGATTGTTATCAATGAGACTCCGCTGCAATATTTGAAACCGTTTAATTGAGTCATTGAGACTCACATAAAAGCAGTGCAAGTTAATATATCTGCTTTATATTCTTCCTAGAGCTATTCTTGTCTTTCATTTCTGTTTTTGTGTATGGTAATAAATTGTTTTTAAAAGTAGTCTCGCTTACCAAATAGCAACATAAACTGAACTTGCAATGAAATGCAATCTGAAGCACGCCATTTTATCTCAGGTGACCCCTCTCTCCCGTAACCGGTTTAGTTGCTGGCGTTTCTTTCTGAATTTTCAAAGATGGCGCTCGCAGTCATCTAATAGGAAGCCTGGATAGGAATTTCCTGGATCAGACCTAAAGCAGAGGAAACTAAACCAGTCAGCATCTCCGTAACCAGGTGTCCCCAGAGATAGAAGAGCTCAGTTCAGCTCCGGACGATCCCCAGGTTTAAGTTCTGTATAAAAAATAATAATAATTAGATGGGGGTTGCTGCTTTCTAAGGTGCAGTCCAACGTGGCTGGCTGAGAAAATATTTTTTTGGCTACAAATTTTCCTTTTTTATCCTGATTACATATTTCATTGTGAAATCCCCACAATGCTTCAGTTTTGAAAACAGGCGGGCCGCGCTAATACAGCGGGTTCCGTTCTATGGCCCCGCCGCAACGCGAAAATCACCGGAAAGCGAATCCCCCTTCTGCGCATGCGCGAACTCCGTTCTGCGCATGCGTGACCTCCGTTCTGCAACTTGCAACTTCGGCACCCCCCGTTTTGCGCATGCGCTACCTCAGCAGCCCCCGTTCTGCGCATGCGAAGACATGGCAGCCTCCTTCTCGGTACCACCGTATGAGCGGGGTAACGAAAAGCGTGGCCCTACTGTATATATTTGTAACTACTGTCCCCCCGCCTCCCCCCTTCTTGTGTTGCTTACTAGAGTAAGCTAAGGAGTTAATGGTAAGCATGGGATGATAGGCTCCACCCTGTGATGACAGAGAACTACGTTGCAGGGGGTATAAGAGTCAGAGGGAAGGTTCTAGGGGGGAGATTCCAGCATAACGGGAAGAACAGAGCCACGGGGAGTAGAGGTAGGGGATATGTTCCCACAATTATAGTACAGGTCACACACCCCTTTTATTGTGTTTTAGTTAGAGACAGTGCCCTATAAGTCAAGATCCTATAGCATGGCCATAAGAGAGAAGCATGTCCCAGAGTGGGACATGCCATTGCGGGCAAAGCAAAGAAGGCCCCAGCATGTCAGAGGATCAGCCCTACAAGCAGATCCTTACCTACCGTATCATCCCTGAGAAAGTGGCAGTTCTAGAACAGGGCTTGCTATTAATAGTAACGTACACAGAACAAGCCAGGATCCCAGCAGGGGCCTGCAGTAAAAGGGGCCTATAGCATGTTGCTATAACGGGGGGCTTGGTCCGCAAGATGAAATCAGAACAGTAAGGCCGAACTAATGGTGGCGGCGCGGGCGAGTGCTACCATGCGTGCCACCGCAAGCTCTACTGCAGCCCCAGCGATGTGTGCACTAGGCTGCAGGAGATTGGGGAGGCGATCAAGGGCGTGGTTGGGGCCGTGCCGAACATGTCACAGACGCGTCACGAAGTGTCTCGTCGCCCTCATTGGCTGAACCAACTCACGTGACGCTGACGTCACGCGACTGCAGCCCGAAATCTCAAATTGACTTGTTTTGGCAAAATGTTGGAGCGTCAACGCGATCAGAGCCGCGGGCACTTGAGGAACTGCAATAGCAAATCAGGTAAGAGTCCCGAAAGTGCGCACACAGCAACGCCCCCACCATGAGCTCGGCCTAACAAGTGAGTCCATCTCCCATGAGTTTTAAGTGTGGGCACTTAGGGAAGAAATGTATCAAGAGCCAAAGTACCAGAGACAGAGAAATTCTTACATGGCTGCTACATTACTGGTTGAAAAAGATTAACATTGTTATAAACCCTTTCTTATAAACATATGTTGTAACTGAGTTTGGATGTGAGAAGGGCAATTCAAATTTTGTTCTGAGCTTGACAAAGGTTACTTTACCCTGGCCACAGGGCTGCCAACAGGGGGGGTCTGCCGGTGTTGGCGTCCCGGGCCCCGTGAGTCAGGGGGCCCCCTGCGCGGCCGTGCACGGTTTATTTTTGTAAAAAATGGCAGCAACCCCCCCCCCCCCCCCCGTGCGCATGCGCAGAGCTGAGGTCCCCGGTGCGCATGTGCAGGGAAAGCAGGGTGTCCGGCCTGTGTCTGTGGGCCCGCTCCCCCCCCCCGCTCTCAACGTGGGACGGAGGGGAAGCGCCATGGCGGGCCCACGCCCGCCAACCCAGCTTCCCCCGCGTGCGCCAACCCAGTTTCCCCCCCCCCCCAGCCGCCCACCTCCCGCGCCCCCCCCATCCGCCAGTCACTCAGTCACCCACTCAGTCACCCTCCCAGTCACTCACTCACCCTCCCAGTCACTCACCCACCCACCCAGGCAGTCAGTTAGTCAGTCACTCACCCAGGCAGTCAGTTAGTCAGTCACCCACCCAGGCAGTCAGTCACCCACCCAGGCAGTGTATGCTTAGAAATAAAGTACACCAATGTCAATCTAAATGTGACTGCAGTGTTCCCAAGCCTGGGAACATGAATAAAGATTGAAGTTGTACTATATACTTCATATAATATATATCTATATATATATATATATATAGTACAGTATAGTACTATGTACTGTACTATAAAAACTCTTGGCGTCCATCTTTTCCATCGCCCAGCCGACCGCAGACAGCACCCTGAGACAAGGTAAATCATTGCTGATGTCAAACACAGAACTACTTCGATGTAACCTCTCTAGGGAGCCGGCCAGGTAGGGTCACATATTGATGTCAAATATATTGTGCAAAAAAAGCTTCTTTAGAACTGCTCAATAACTCAGCTCTAACAAATGCAATGTGGCCCATATTTACTAAGCGGTGCTATGCCATACGACACCTTTCTGGTGCCAGAAGATCATGGTCATGGTGTGTAATAGAGCACATATAGGGATGGAAAAAACACATTGGATTGCATGCATGTCTCACACAGGTTCATATCTTGCATGATATAGAGTTTAAATGACATATTTAATATTTCAGGCATGCACAAGTACGTAAGCATGAGCGATTCACGTCTACCTTCCTAAATACAATAACGTTGGAGCGCAGAGAGAAAAGGGGGGTGTTAGACAAAATCACTTTAATGGGTAAAATAACATTTAAAACTTACAATTAGTAAAGCTGCATCGCCCATGGGGTTCCCAAGCCTGTCCTCACTAACACTGCCTCCCTCGGCAGTGTCCTACTGCGAGTCGCTGCCCTGCTACAACCCGGAAGTAGAAGTCCAAATGGGCAATTTTTGCGGGTGAAACGAAATTGTTCAGAACCTAAGGATTTCAATGAACAATCTAACATTTTAAGACAGCGCTTTATAGAGAAAGGTTATGATAAAGATCTAATACAGAAATCCTTTATCAAAAGTGAAAATAGACCCAGAAACACACTACTAGCACCACAAAGAAAAGTGAGATCCGATAGTAATGACACAACACCTATGTTTATAACAGACTTTTGTAAACAGGAATCCAAAATTAGACACTTGGTGAACAAACATTGGGAGGTGTTAAAAATGGATCCCATTCTAGGCAAAAAAGTTAAGGATAAACCAAAGGTTATTTTTAGGAAGGCACAAAATTTAAAAAATATTTTGGCCCCTAGTTTTTTAAAGGGATCTAAAGTTTTAAAGCAAACACACTTTTTGACGAAACCTTTGGGTAATTTCAAATGTGGGAAATGTGTAATGTGCCCATACATGTCCACTGATAAGGTCTTTGTGAATCAACAAACAGGGTCAGAATATAAAATTAAAGATTTTATTACATGTCAAACCAATTTTCTAGTGTACATTATCACATGTCCATGCAATAAATGTTACGTTGGGAAAACTATAAGACCACTAAAAGTGCGAATTGGCGAACATGTGAACGGTATTAGAAACGCCAAACGCAATGTGGAACATGGCAAAAAAGTACACAATCTGTCCCTACATTTCTTACATTACCACAATGGGTTACCTGAAGGTCTAAGGTTTAGAGGTTTAGAGATCGTCCAAAAAGACATTAGAAAAGGGAATAGAGATTTAAAGTTACTCCAACGCGAACAATTTTGGATATACACACTCAAAAGTAAAATGCCTGATGGTCTGAATGATATGATAGAGTTAAATCCCTTCCTGAGATAGCTATATGGATACTAATTTTATAACAAGTAAAATAATGGTTTTTAATTTGAACAGTTTTTTAAAATTCTAGTTGGTACTTTTTAATTAATTTTTAAATAGGTGAAAGAGAATAAAGATATTTTATATATAAACTGTAATATAAAACATGTTTAGTGATCTATAACTAGATCAAGTTTTATTAGAGTAGGCAATTCCAACATGCTGACTAGCAGATGAATGATCTAAGGATCTATGTACAAGTTAGGGAGTATTTTAAGGAACATTTACAGTAATTTGAAAGTAAATTTTAGGGGAAAAGGTTTTAAATCGAATGTATAAGATAATAGTGATTTGTTGTTATGTATGTCATGTTGAGAGTATTTGTCTAATCACAGGATCATGAATTATTCATTGTAACAAGTATGCACAAGTGTATGAGATTTAGCATGATTAGGGGAGTGGTGGCCTATATAAGGCAGCCCCCTGAGATGTATACTACCTCCTGACGAAGCGCAAGATCGCGCGAAACGCGTTGAGGGGTTGCATAGAATATAGGGTACACACTCGGTCTTGGAGAGTGGTACCTATAGCCTATCGGGGGTTCATTTCTATTATCCAGCCAGAGCCAGCACTTCCTGAGTAGTGATCTCGCGAGAGAGCCCTGTATTGGACTTCTACTTCCGGGTTGTAGCAGGGCAGCGACTCGCAGTAGAACACTGCCGAGGGAGGCAGTGTTAGTGAGGACAGGCTTGGGAACCCCATGGGCGATGCAGCTTTACTAATTGTAAGTTTTAAATGTTATTTTACCCATTAAAGTGATTTTGTCTAACACCCCCCTTTTCTCTCTGCGCTCCAACTTTATTGTATTATATCACAAACTTCCCTTACATAATAAGGTGGGATTTCTTGGGCCCTATGAAGGCAGAGGTAAGGATCAAAGGCAAGAACAAAACCCTTTTATCTTATGTATCCAGGACCCATAATTCATCCTTTTACTGCAGGAGGATCCTGTAAGGCAATGAAAGTGGCAGGGTTAAACCTCGATGCCAATCTATATCATTCCAGCTTTAAACGCCAGATACTAGTAGTTTCACAAAAGAGGCTATCACGGGGGGCCAGGACTTTTAACACTTTGAAATCTGTGATCAGTCACTCGGCAAAACAAGATGGTGGAATAAAGTGAGGTTTATTCGGGTAAACCCGCGTATACACAATGAAATACAAAATACGGACAGAATACACACTTACTGGGGTCTGGGGGTTGAAAACTAGACTTTCCTAGTTACAGGGCGCGTGGTTCTGCAAAACACTTACCCTCTCCGCTCCTGGTCACTGGACTATGCCTGGAACAACTAACATTATTCCTCAGAACTGGCCCTCAGCTAGGCTAGGATTCCCTGATAGATGTACTCCAGTACGTATCTTCCTCATTGCCTATTATCCTGCAATTCACCCCAGGTTGGTGAAACATGTTTTATAGTGGAACAACTGTACACATTGATATATTCCACTTTATGTTTTTAATCTTTGTTATCATGTTCGTTTTCCTCCATAGATATCATGTTTTTTATTGTTGTATTGTGGGAGGGGGACATGATTTTTCACTGTATATGTGTTTTTGGGGGTTAGGTTATGGGGACCCTTGAGATGTTTTGCGGGATCACACCTACAATTTCCACCCGTGTAGTGTATATTTGGTTTAAACCTAAGGGTTGTGTGATCCTTAGTGTAGTGTATATCTATAGAGTGGTCCCGTTGGGCTGATGAGTGGGATGTTCGGAGAGGTGTGGCCCTCCGTGGGCGCCAGGCCAATGGATGATGGGCATGTCGGGCCGGGGTGACGAGCACGGCAGCCTAGATTCCTATAGGCTGTTGTGCCGTTCCAGGTCCTATCAGCTCTCGCGGGCCTCCCCGGAGGGGCGGGTACTCTCTCCTGTTACCACCCATTCATCACTGTGTAGCCTGGCTGCCTGATCTCTCGGCACGGTCTGGCATTTGTGAGGAGGTTTGTCCTGAGGGTGCGCGATCACGTGAGTGACGGGGCGGTGCACGCAGGGGCGACCCACATGAAGTCAGACCTGCATGCAGCGTTTTAGGCGCCATTTGATCCATGTATGATGTGTTGTGTAGCTAAAGGGTATGTATAAGGGGTCCCCTTCTCCCAGTCCCCCACACTCCTTGATAAAGGACGCTTACGGTCCGAAACACGTAGGGGTTTTTGTCTCACCCCCTAGGGTGATGTTTTTTGAGTGGTGCTGAATAAATAGAACTTTATTTTCTTAACACTTGGCTCCCTGGCAGTGCACTGTTTTTGCTCTCTTTTTCTTCTTCTGGATTGCTCTCCACAGTTTGCACGCCATTTGGACGGACTATCCAGGACATTTGAGGACAGATGGAGTGGGTAAGACTTATTTCATTATTCATTAAGTGACGATTATTTATGGAGTACTTTTATTAGTACTATTTATGTCTCCAATTAGGTTTCATCAGGGTATTTTCCTGCATCATTGATTGTTCCCTTCAGGAGATTGGTGCTTTGGTCACTCACACATCACAATCTACTGCTATACCCACTCCTTAATACATTCAGTCCTTTAGTCCTGGTACATTATCATGGACATTTGCACATGAAGTTCCATCATCTCTGGAGCACCCAATTCTCCATATACCCCTAGAATTCCCTGGCACCTCAATGCCTGGTGCTTTGCTATTGCACGCAAAGCCCCTGAGAACCCCTATCGAAGCTTCACTGGACCAGTCCCAAGATTACCTGTAAGTCGGAAGACTGAGAGAGAGAGCTTTGATTCGGGTAGCCCCTTTATAGACTTCTGTGTCCTATGTTTAACATGGACAGGGACTTCCCACCACTCAGAGCGTAGGAATTTTTCCTACCAGCCAATCAGAGCGGGGCTCATCTGACTGCTGATGTCAGAGGAAGGGGCATGCCAAGCTGCACCTTCCCCTCAGCCCACTCATGGCCACCTGCTGGGTAATTCATAGGCTGGGCTTCACAGTGTTTCAGAGAACAAAGATGGCTTTCGGGCCTGTTCCTCTGCCCCTCCCTGCTAAACCAAATGTCCTGACACCTCTGGACATCCTGGTTCTCCTTTGAGCTCAGATGTCTATGCAGACACCCAAGCACCTATGTAAATGCTCAGGCTGACTGCATAGATATTTATACATACAGTATAACACACTATAAACCATACTGTTATCAAGTATAAACCTTGCGCAACCTTATATATGAGTAGGAAATTAGTTTGGGTTACCTGGGGTCGAAAACCAGGAGTCTGGGGGACACGGTGCAGCCCCAATCTAATTCACCTCTGCATACAGTACCCACAAATAGATCCTGCACGCCGGGGAGAATCAGGGGACTACCAGTAACTCGGCCCCTGAACTCCTGCAAACAAAAGGAATACATTTTTGCCCAAATATGCCACCTTAAACTTACACTCCCAAAATCTCACGTCTCTACAACACAGGGAACCCCAAAAGTCTCTTAAAAGGTCAGGTTTTTGCTATACTTTACATGGGACTTCCATAGTCACCCCGTCCTTATGTACAGACGGGTACCCACAAAGCCTACGCTGTTTGCGGGGAGCCATGCCGGTACCTGGGGTACCCCAGACATTGGTCACTGACCCTGTATGCACATTCTGACAACAGTTTCCCTGCAAATCCCCCTTAAAACTCATGCACCCAAAATCCCTGGTTAAATGCATGCCCGGAAAGGGAAAATCACAGCAAATACTGGTAATACATTCTGGGGTAGTGGAGTGCTGCCCAGATACACATGGGGCTAATTATATGTGTTCCCCAACATCCACCCATCACCTCCTGCTCCCACAGTCCCCGTCCTGCAGCTGTCTTCTATGGGGAATCCTAACCACACATGGTATCCCTAGCCCATAATCCTGCAGGGGACCATATATAGAACCTGGTCACGTGGAAACAAAGTGTATTATTATACTTCTTGATAAAGTGCATAGCCTGCACGAAGGGCCACTACCCACGATTTTATGTTTTCCCAATAAAGTCATCATTTTTTGGTCAGACCTGCCTCTCTCTCATGTTGTGTGCTGCACACACTTGTTTTGTATTATCATACTGGGCCCATTAGTAAATACCAACTAACGTTGAACGTAAAGTACTTGGAAAAGGTTTAACTTTTGTGCCAGTATGTGGGCCCAATAGTTTTAATTTGTACATTGACGTATATCAATATGCTAGAAATTTAGCTTTAAAGAAGTATTTTTCAAGAAATGCCATTAGCAATGAAGTTAGTCCAAGCACCACTGGAGTTACTTCAAACACTAACCCACCCAAGGCCTTTAAACAGCAATTTACATTGTATCCAAAGTTCACTCAAGGACATTTAGTGAACACTTTTGTGGATATGGTGACCAAGGGCTTTACCAAACTCGGCATGACAATCTAAGTATCCAAGAGAAAGTTGCATTGACTCAATTGTAGAAAAATTAGTTGATAGTTATTAAACGTGCTGACAAGGGAGAGGTATTGTGGTGATAGATAAGCAATATTACATCCAGGAGTCCATGAGACTTCTTGGTGACACCACCACATACCTCCCACTGAACACCAGTCCGATTAGTAAATTCCACACTGAACTAACTGTTCTATTGAACAGTGGACTTGCTAGTCAAGCCATCACTCAGGATGAGTATGATAATTTATATATTTCATTTCCACACACTCCCCTTTTTAATTTTATTCCAAAAATTCACAAGCACTTAGAACACCCACCTGGTAGACCTATAATTCCAGGTATTAAATCACTTACATCTAATTTGTCAGTTTATTGATTTTCACTTGCAACCTTTTGTCACTCAGGTTAAATCATATCTATGCGACACTACTAAATTGTTGCAGATGCTTCGAGATGTAGAATGGCAGATAAGGGTAGAGTTGCTCCGCGCTAACGTGGATATTGAAAGAAATCCCTCTTGCAGCCTGTAGTCTGAAGGGGCTTCCACACGTCCCCTATAAGAGTGAGCTCCCACAAGGGGGGCTCACAAACAGAAAAAACAATAGGCAGACAGGCGCACTGAAGGGTATGATTGGTTTATTAATCTAAAAAAAACCCAGTGGGACCAAAGTATCCACTGATGCAAGGAATAAAAATAACAATAAAAGCAAATTATTACAAAATTGCGGCAAGATTATAACAAATAGGGGTTAAAAAAGGGACTGGATAATACACTATATATTCGGTAGGGGCAGGGGTAACCACAGGGTATAGCTACGCACTACAGAATGGATCCGGACCAATCGAGTACTTACCCAGCTAGAGACAAGGGGACCCGCTCCCACCGGCTGCAAAGAACTCCACAGGAACTGCACCACGTGACCTCTACGCGTTCGCACGTAGTGCTTCGTCAGGAGGTCACGTCATAGCGTTGTCCCTGGAGCTTAAGTAGAGAGAGCGGCAGCCAATGGATCTAGTGTAATTAGAGCAAGTAGGAACAACACAGTAATACAAAGCAGAGGCAAATAAAGTTCCCTGCAGCATGTGGGGAGGATTAAAAGCACATATTAGATAGGGCAATGTTAAACAGGTCCCAATTTAGCTTTAAATAATCCAAAATCATACCAGCATCAACTGTAGTGAATGAAACCAGTATATACTGATATGGACATTTTAAGGTAAACATGTATTAAAATCTGTTTAAAACATATATAGTTATTAAATACTAAAACATGTTATCTAAAATACAAAAAATGCTTGGAAACCGTGTAAACACCTAATAATTAATTCATTAGAATTCGTTCTTTTAAGAATTCATCTTTTAAGAAAGGGACCATCTATGTAATCATTAAACCATGAGGAAACCTCGTTCGCATGGTATAGATCCAGAATTGCTCCCTTCTACTTAGGCGTAAATCTCTATTGCCTAGGCGTTGATGGCGGTAATTACTTCAATGCCCATGAAGGAAATGCCACCTCGGGTCACACTGATGGCAATCATGAAAGTGTTTTAAAAGGTGGGTTAGGGGGCATGTGTTTATCAATTAATTTTTGCACATTTTTGATTGTTCCTCATGTGTTCCATTACCCTCACTTTCATGCATCGTTTAGTTTTACCGATTGTACTGTAACCCACATTGACACTGTAAAATGTACACTACATATGTTGTGGAACAATTGATAAAGTGATTAACTTTAAAACTACGTTTTGTGGTAAAGGAAACCAACTCTTTTTTATCAATTAGGTTTGGTACATATTTTACATTTACTACATTTGTAGTTGCCCTTCAGATCTAAATAGGATCTAGGTGCCCTTTGACAAGAACAAAACAGACTTCAATTGGCTAGGGGCTATAATCCTTTCAGATTTGGAGCTTTTTTGTATACAATCTTTGTTTTCAACGACATCTCGGCACTCAACACAGGGTCTAGAGATAAAACCCTCCAGTGCTTAGCAATGGCCGATTGTATGGCCTTGTGTTTATCATTAAAATTGTGGATAAACACTGGGATTTATTGCTTTGTTTTGGGTCATCTTGACTTACCCTCCCTGTTAGTGCAAGCTCCAGTCGTGACCACTGGATTTAGATTGATAGACCCTTTTCTAAAGTCAAGTCTTTTATTCTCTTTTTTTCTTATTTTTTAATAAATTCGTTCCTTTTAACGAGATTGACTTTGTCAATGGCACGGTCAATCAGGTGTTTATCATAACCTTTCTGGATAAATCTTTCCTTCAGAAAGAGTACCTGATCCTGAAAATGTTCATCTTAGTGCAATTTCTTTTAAGACGTGCAAATTGATTAAAAGGGATATTAACAATCCAGGGTTTAAAATGGCAACTAGACGGATGAATGTAAGAATTCAATTAGTATCCTTGAAATATGTTTTGGTACAGATTAGCTCTGATTCGATTGGTAATTTCAAGGTCCAAATAATGTACTGATGTTTCACTATTTTTCCCACTAAAACAGAGGTTACATGTATTCGTGTTTAATTGTGCAACAAACTCTAAAAGAGAGGCTTCTGTACCATCCCAATGATGAGGATATCATCTATATATCTCCTCCACAGAATTAATGTGGAGGAGGTGTCTCAGTAAGCGTGATTTTCTCCCACCACCCCATATATAAGTTGGCGAATGATTGGAGCGAACTGGTACCCATTGCGGTACCAAGTATCTGCAAATAAAAAATTCCGATTCGACAACAAAAAGTAGTTTATGAGTTAATATGAACTCAATGGAGCATAACAAAAAATCAATTTGTTGTTTGTTAATGAAATTACATGCCTCCAAAAAGTGCCTAGCCGCCATACATCCAGCCTGATGAGGTATGTATGTGTACAATGATTGTACATCTAGCGGCCAATCTATATCCGGTTTTCCACTTGGTTGTGTTGTAATAGTTTAATAACCGCAGTGGTGTCTTTTAGGTATGACGGTAACTCAGTACAATAAAAGGGCTGTAAATAAAAATCCAAATACTGGACAAATTCGATGTCTAGAATTTATGCCCGATATAATGGGGCGTCCAGGAGGATTCGAAGTCGATTTATGAATCTTAGAGTAGATGGTATAGTATATTTGAATGAGAGGGGGCGATGGAATATAAAAGAACTCATATTCGATTTTCTCAGTATACCCCTTGTCAAGGGCTTCATCAAGTAGGACTTTAAGTGATAGGAGAAACTCCCCTGTAGGGTCCTTTTTCAATTTTTTGTATGATTTGGGATCCGACAGGATCTCTCTGCTTCTAAAGCAGTAGTCTTTTTTGTCCTGTTGACAACTCCCCTCCCTTGTCGCTTCACGCCACTACAATATCAGTATTAGTGCGCAAGTTTTTAATGGAAGGGATTCGCTCGCTGTCATAATTGGACACGACTACGCTTCTTGATTGAGGCCGAGTTAACAGATGTGTCTGAACTCTTGTTTTCTAATAGTTTTCCCAAAAAACTCGACATATTGTCCTCTTAGAATAGTAAAGGGTAAAAAAAACCCGATTTGGGTTTATATCCAGAATGGAAAATTCTCGTGTCCCTCAAACAGTTTTGACTATCTGTATGGTTCTCACGAAACAAACTTTTCCAGATCCTATATGTCTGTTGTCTATAGGGGTCGCTGTATAGATTAGTTGGCTACTGGTAAAGGTTCCATTATATTGTTTTCTATTTCCTTACAATTGGCAAAGTGCCTATGCAATGTCAAGTTTTTTCTCAAAACTCTGAAGGTCCTATGGAATTATTCAAACTCCGAGGGTTTGCTGTCGGAGCGAATGTTAGGGGGAACCCTTAGACAAGACATTGCATAGTTGTAAGTCAATCCTAAGGGAAGAGAGATTTTGTATGCTTTGTATTACATGTGTTCCTACTTGCTCTAATTACACTAGATCCATTGGCTGCCGCTCTCTACTTAAGCTCCAGGGACAACGCTATGACGTTAACTCCTGACGAAGCACTACGTGCGAAACGCGTAGAGGTCACGTGGTGGCAGTTCCTGTGGAGTTCTTTGCAGCCGGTGGGAGCGGGTCCCCTTGTCTCTAGCTGGGTAAGTACTCGGATTGGTCCGGATCCATTCTGTAGTGCGTAGCTAGACCCTGTGGTTACCCCCTGCCCCTACCGAATATACTAGTGTATTATCCAGTCCCGTTTTTAACCCCTATTTGTTATAATCTTGCCGCAATTTTGTAATAATTTGCTTTATTGTTATTTTTATTCCTTGCATCAGTGGATACTTTGTCCACTGTTTTAGATTAATAAACCAATCATACCCTTCAGTGCACCTGTCTGCCTATTGTTTTTTATGTAGAATGGCAGCCTAGCTTCATACTGTATGAGTTACGGCAGATGTAACATCTTTATATACTGTCACTGACCATGGGTTGGGCTGCCAGGCTATATCTCAAACACTAGAATCAGACACCAATATGACTCCAGCCCTTAAGGCCTTTTATTGAATATTATCCAATATATTTTGACACTCAATAATTTTTGTTTTAATTCACAGTATTTCCTTCAGATGTGCGGTACAGCAATGGCCACAAGGTTTGCACCGAGTTATGCCAATTTATTCATAGGCAGGTGGGATTAGGATTACATTTGGAATAACTGACCTCTCGGTGTTAACCTGGTGCTCTGGCACCGCTACATTGATGATGTGATTTTTATTTGGTATGGGAGTATTTTACAACTTGACACTTTCATCATGTACCTTAATAGCGACAATAGAAATCTTGAGTTTACTTGTCATTATGACACGCAACACATTGATTTTTTAGATTTGAGTATTAGTATTATTGATAATATTATTCACACTCAGTGTCACGGGAGATCAGCACTTTTAACACCAAAAAACCCAGATCATTTGATTGAGCAAAGCAAGAGATAAAATAAATTGTAATTTATTTATACAATGAACATACACCGTTTGATTTACAAAATATTACAAAAATACACTTCCTGGGATGGGGCAAAACTAAATCCTCTACTTCCAGAACGAAATCTTTAGAAAGAGAGTCTCTACGCACAATTTCCAAGGAGCGGGAGTTGTGCATAAGCAGAGCCGCAAAACAGTCTTTGGCTGGGACTGCTTGCTTCGTTCTACCGATTTTTAAAATCGCGGGGAAAAGGCCGCAGGAGGCTAAAGGCGGCCGCCACTGTATAAAGTTTTGAATCCAGCTCAGTTGAATCTCTGTTACCGCATGATGAATCTTAGGTGAATCTATCTCCCGATCGGCTGCAGAGATTTTAAACAGTCACAATCCCTATCTTTAAACTCTGTAGTCAATCGCTGTGTGGGAACTGAATATCCCACCTTTCCCCAGGTTGGGCATGTGCGAACCTCGCACTTTCGCTGCTTAGTATACCAGACCAAGACCCCTTTCCTGGCGACATCTTGTCTACTTCGCCCGGACATCTGGACATCTGCTAGGATGAGGATACTTGTATTTACCCCTGTCACAGTAGCTAGGTTATAATACACACCAAAATATCTGGGTTGAATTGAACACGACTTAGATATAATAAATATAGTTTATTCCTTAAAGAAGGAGAACACACAAGATGATACAAATAACAGACAAAATATAGACACTTACTTAGGGGTTGGACAATGAAGCAATCAGGTACAGGATTGGCAATTCATTCAGCAATACAGGTTCAAATGAAGACATCACGAAAAAGCACGAAAGACACTGGGCATAGAGCTTACACTCGTTTATATGGAGTTTCACTCATATACCCTGGCATTGCGTGCAAGTCATTGGAGGACAATTAACTGCACCCAATCCCTCCTTGCCACCTCACTTGAGAGGCACAGTAATACCTGCCCAATGGGTGGATATTATTCTAATCAGGGGCTTATTTCCCTAGCCCCCCTCCCACAAGACTGGCGTCTGAAAGTCTGTTTGGGCCAGGTAACCCTTTGTCCCAAGGTGTGAAACACAAAACTTATCATAAAGTACCCACGTCCTGCTTTCCTTTGTGCTAGCATACACAAGCAGGGTGGGGGAGCCTTTGATCAGGTGGTTTATTGTAGACCACTTGTCTCCCCCCCATAGCATTAACATACCATATGGGCTCTGGGTTTTTATACCAGACCCAAAATACAATACATTCTTTAATATCTACACATATTAAAATAATCCGTTCTGTGGGTCTTAGTGGGCTGAAGTTTGCCAGGTCCTCATGCCGGAGGACCCTTGCCATAGTGGACAAATATCAGCCTTCCACAACCCCCAGAACCGGAGATACAAAAAACAAGTTAAAATCCCCTATTAACTTTAATGCAGGATTCTCCGCTATAGCTAAAAGAAATCTCTGCGTTTCACTCTCCTATTGAAATCAATGGGCTCCGCCGCTATAGGCTTTCAATGGAGCAACTCCGCCATTGAAGTCAATGGGGAAATCACAATTTTCACATTTGCCCATACTCCGTCTGGTTGATCGGAGAGGGTTGGAAATGGCCACGCAGTCATGCCGGAACAGTGACTACCTGCGACTAAAATTCCAGCCCTCTGGTACTCACAGAACCAGAGATATAGGCTTACACTTTTCACACTTTCAGACTTAGCCGTTTCAAAGCCACGCGGCTTTCCTCCATTAGAATCAATATGGGCGGCGCCTCCATAGGAAATGCATGGGCCGGCGCCGCCATAGGATTCAATGGGACCTCCGATCCCATTAGAGTCAATGGCGCGACCCTCGTGGCAAGCGCGACCCTTTACGGGGGTCCTTAATTCTCGGACCCGTTGGTGGTCGAGTGTGGGGGTTCCTAGGGTCTAGGGGCAAAAATAATTTTATTAGTGGATGCCCTAGAACCTAAGTTTCCCACGCCAATTGTGATTGAACTTGACCTAGTGTGATCAAAGCTCTTTTTTAGATACTGTATCCGCTTCTGTGGTCTGCGGTTTGGATGGCTGCCAACCCGTTCCTGGAGGTCGGCGTTGAGGAATCCCCATTGAAATGAATGGCTCCATTGACTTACAATGGGGAACCGCCGCTCCTCCTCTCGGGCGCCACCTGCAGGTCTTCTGATGAAAATGGGCCCAAATCGCCAGTTTCCCCATAGGATCGTATGGAGCTGCAAAGGCGACCTATGGGGAGCTGCAAAATGGAGCCTGCAAAGGCAGGAAAATTGAACAAAGGGCTATAATCACTGAATTAACATTAACCCTTCCCCTCTCGCATAGATCCCAGTGTATGTGTTGGTGCAGACACTGGAATGGGAACAATACACATTTACAGGGGAATACACATTTCAGTGCAGAAGCAGGGTAAAAACACATTACTGGACCGCAGTCCAGTTAACCCCTTACTTCCCAAGTGAGAGCAGGGGGTGGCCAAATGGGGTGAAACCCCTTTAATACCGGGCCAAACCCCCTCTCCCATGACAACCCCTCCCCGATTAACACCTTACAATGTCGGAACCTCTAGACATCCTGGAACCACGTCGGCGGGATGTCTTACAAGTCCGGGGCTAAATCATGCATGACTCACTCACAGAAATGTCCTGCTATACATTTCTAAAGTAAGGTACTTATAATTAAGTGTTTCCACTGTCCCGGCTGCCTAAATGAAAACCCCCTCACTCCTATACTGTTGGCACAATTAAAAGAGGGGGACTTTCATTCATCAATTTTAATATAACTTTATAAAAATTGCGGCATTACCTTTTTAATGATTTTACTCCAGCAGTAGTCACAGCAAATCTCAGCGCTCCAGTAGCTTCCTAGCCGACGTTAGCTAAACGCTCTGCGCTGTGCTGTAAGCTGCAGCTTTTTAAAACCATTTTTCCTTTGCGCGAGTTACAGGGAAACATGGGCACAATAGCACATCCATTTAAACCATGATATTATTATCACCACCTTATACCTGGTGGGACACATACAGATATTTTTAATACAATTACAGTGTTACTGCCATTACTGGGTCACAGAGCTGGCACTCTATAATTCCCCAATATGGCTAAGGGGCACCCAGCTGGGCATAATACCTTTATTTACTGGCCTGGGTAGCCCCCTCACCGTCACACTCATACTATTTTTTAAGTCTTTGCATGGTGATAACTACCTATGGCAGATAACCACCGTAATCCTCAGGGGATTAAGAACATACCTAAGGGTCAGCTCGTTCGCCTGAAGCAACTGCTCTGATCAAGAGACATTCGCGGTTCAGGCCAACGAACTGAAAAACAAGTTTATTGATAGGAAATATTCTGCAAGCCAACTAGATAATACATTGGTACAAGTAGGACAGATCTATAGGTCAACATTATTAGAATATAAAAATAATATAATAAAATATAAAAATAGCCAACAATCCACGGCGTCTAAAAATCGTATATCATTTATTACATAGTATAACCAAATGGCTCCTAAAATAAGGCACATATTTAATAAACAGTGGCCAATTCTACTAAGGGATGATATCGTTGCGCAGATTCTTCCACCCAGACCTAGTATTACATTCACTAAGGCTACCAATCTGAAATCCAAGTTAGCACCTAGATGTCCACAAGCGCATTCTAACTCATCCTCGTCCAATCCTACTAAGGGCTTTTACACGTGCACTGCGTGCGCAGCATGTGCATGTGGAGCGACTAGAAAAACCTTTAAGTCTAAAATCACTTCCAAAATGTATCCGATTTAGGGCTTCATGCAGTAAACAGCGATAAGCCCCTTATCGCCAGCTTCTCGACAAAACTTCCTACTGCGATTCAGTAAGCCCCGAGAAGCTGGCGATCAGAGCAAAAATCGCCGGGTTTTTTTCCTGGAAAAAAAAAAACGCCACCCGCTTGCCGAAAAGCCACTTTTCGCCGCTCATCGCCAGCTTTTCAAACTCGCTGAATTCTAGTAGCCCCGCCCAGCTTATCACAACTGATCGCCGCTCTAGAATGGTGAATTTCTCTCCCTATCGCCCCACCACAAAAAGTTGGCAAGAAGATGGGGAGAAGCTGCCGATGAGCGGCGAGACGGCACTTAGAAAAAATCAGGCCTTTCTCCTGCATCGGATTGATGCCAGGGGTCTCCGGAGCTGATATCTAATAATAATATTAGCACCGGAGACCCCCGACATGTATCCGATGCAGGAGAAATGAATTACAGCCCACTTCGTTAACTTAGCTGCTAACCTCTAAGGCAATGAAGGGGTTAAACACCAGTGCCAGGCTTATTGTGGGTAGCGGGGGTGGGCGAAGGTGGCATTTAGTCCTTGGTGGGTGTTTAGGCCTTGCGGGGGGTTGCGGTGGATTTAACTCCTTCATTACCTTAGCGGTTAATACCAGTAGGTCTAAACACCCATCCTTGGGGCTAATACCCCCTTCAACCACCCCCGCTATCCACAATAAAAAAAATACACACAACAGCCCCACTACCCACCTCCTAGGCCCCCAATAAACATTACAATATTTAATAAACAACAATACACAACCCACCCCCTGTAACCCCCCATACTGTAAAGCCATGATTTATTATTTGACACATACGATTAATACCCCAGGCCGGCGGGGGTCCCCGGTGGTCCTGATGTGTGTTCGCAGGCCTGTGCACCCCGGGGGGTACCCACGGGTGTCTGGGAGCCTCTGGGTGGTCCCCACTAGGCTCCGCGGGCCTCCAGGTGGTACCCTCGGGGCCCCACAGGCCATAATGGGGTCCATGGATTGTCTCCGTGGGTGTTTGGGGGGCCCGGGGTGGTTCCCATGGGGGACCTCGGGTGGTCCCTGCGGGTCCACGGGGCCCCCACATTTGTGGGGCCCCCGGTTCTTCCCATCAGGTTTCCCCCGTGGGTCCTCAGGTTGTACACGTGGGCATACGGGGGTCATCGGGTGGGCCTTGTGGGGGTACGGGGGTCCTCGGGTGGGCCCTGTGGGTGTACGGGGGTCATCGGGTGGGCCCTGTGGGTGTACGGGGGTCCTCGGGTGGTTCCCATGGGTGTCTGGGGCCCTCGGTGGTCCCTTTTTTGAACTGCCCTGTTGTGAGTAGGATTCTGGTTTTATCACCAGATCATCTTAAACACGCCATGTCCATTTTATGGAACTTTATTGTCCTTTTATATTTAATTTTAATAAATTAGCTTAACTGTTTTTACAGCCTTGTTTGTTTTTGTGTTGTGTTGTTTGTTGTTCGAGTTATATGTTTGTTTGTTTGTTAGTGTTATATGTTTTTAGTCAGCAGTGTACTTTTCTTTGTGTTTAATTCCACATATCATGTGACGTTATCCACGGAGACATCAAATCGATCCAGGTTTACAGGATTGGATCACCTAACAAGGACTTAAATATTAACATCAGTACATTTGGACAATTACTGGACTTTTCCCTTGAGGTGCCGGTTTGTATCTGTTTTTTCTGCATTGTATTCTGACTTTGTTCGGTCAGTATTACTAGGCAGCCTCACCGCATAAATATGAGGTTCCTTTGTGCTCTAGATTTATTTTATTATTAGAGTATAGTTATTGTTGTCTGTTTATTAAGTGTAGCCAGGTCCCCCAGGCTGACCCTCACCTCCGTTGTGGTGAGAGAGTCAGGGAAGGTTGCAGGGAGCGCTCCGGTGCACTGGAGGTTCCGTGGTGACCCGAGCGTCCAGGGCACCGCCATTTCTGTATTTGCGCAAGCGCAGTGAGTCCTGTTGGCGACGGCGACACGAGAGGTCACGCATGCGCAGCATGTGGTTGCGGGAGCACACAAAGCACGGACCAACCAGAGGAGATTTAGAGCAGGGGACTACAAGTCCCATGAGCCTCAGCTGGACCAGGTGATGCCCGGGAGCCAATAGGGCAGAGAGATTGAGCAGGGAGAGGTTACAAGGTTGCGCAGGGGAGCACATTTTGCCAGAGAAGAACGGGAAGGGGAAGAGGTAGGAGCTCAGTGTGTAGAGAAGCAAGTAGCCTCTACACTAGGCCCGAATACCCCCAGGCCCAGATAGGCCCTGAGTCCCAGTCAAGTATAGTTACTACAGGGACAGGCCCTAGAATAGGAACCTGTCACGTTAGTGTGTGGAGCTAGGGACACAGAGGCTGTCACAGCATCATCCCAGAGGTTTGGTACCAGACCTCTCCAGGAGTATCATCAGCCGCCGGGTGGGATCGCCCCGGAGGAAATCACAGACAGCCCCACGTCGCCGGATGCTTTGTGAAGACTGTTTGCGGGCCCGAGCACTGCAGGTAACATCCATTAAAGTGCACCAAAAGTGCACTGTGCGCCCCCGCAACACTCTCTGCACCCGCCGGACTCATCCGCCGCAGTGGAGGTAAAGGGGCTTACGAGGGACCAGGGGGACCCGGGTTACATATGCACTGTATATGAGCTGGGGATTTCCAAGTCCGTGGTTCCAAGAGACCAGCTGGCTACCAGGTTGGCGCCACTAAGTCTGTTCGGGTCCCGGAGTTGTTTGCCACAGCGTTTGCCAAAGTGTGAGAGCCATTTGGACGGAGGAGTTGGCCTCAAGCAAAGTTTAGTTTTGTAGCCCAGACTCCCAGTAAGTGTGTTTTCTCCTGTATATTGTAATCCATTGTGTGTACATCTGTTTCTAAGGAATACATCGCACTTTGTTTTACTTCTTGGTTTTGCTCAGTGATATGATCCCGGTATCAAGGTGTAAATCTCTGGTCTCCCCTGGCAAGACACACTTACTGTGGGACTGGGGTTGAAAACTAGACTTTCCTAGGTGCAGGGAACTCTATAGAAGGGTTTCACTGACAGGGACTTAGCCTGGAAACTCCTGGAACCCAAATCGGCATAAAGTTCCACACACCACTGCTTTGTTCTCTTCTGAGAACTTGGTCCCTCCTGACCGCGAGTTACTCCAAATCTCTTGGAACTCAAATCTGCATAAAATTCCAGCCGCGTCCACTACGATCGTTTCTGAGAACTTGGGCGCAGAAAGCTGGCACCCGAGCTAACCCATAGGCACCGGTAAGTCTGCTGGATATCGGAGTTCAAAGCAGCCAGAGGATGCCCAGAGGCGTGAACAGCATTTTGTCAGTGGGGAAAGGCGGAGGTCCGGAGATCAATTGCAATCCTCCGGGATGCCACTTGCTCTGCCAGACCTGGTGGAGCCTGTCCCAGCGGATGGCAGTGAGATAGCCAGGGAGAGAGGTGGCATGTCCCTTGGCTATTTCAGATTTCCCGTTGACATGGCTTTTTTAGCCATCTTAGCTCTGATTGGTTGCTTGGTATATTTTCCCACGCGTTGATTGGTTGCTGAGTGCTGTGAATGAAACTCAGAATACTATAAGAATCTGTGAGCCAATCAGATTCGGAGTTACCTGTTGATTTGGGTTCCAGGAGATTCCGAGCGAAGCCCCAGTCATGATAAAACTCTTCTGTAGAGTTCCCGGCACCTAATCCAGGAGCGCGTCCTTATACCCATCCCATTTCTCCACACTAACCACCTGGGCAAAACTTACCGGTCTGCGACCTTTCAGCTGTGACAAACATAATAGCACGTTTTAAATGGAACATGTCAAAATGCAAAGATAGCACAACATTTCCCAATAATTCTGTGACCCCCAATGGGGGTGGGATGGACGGGAACCTTTTGGGGAGGTGTCCAGAGATGAGAGAGGTAGGTCACAGGGCGACAGCCCCATACATAACCTGTCCCTCCCCCTCCCCAGCACATCACTGCGCGGCCACACAGGGCACAAGTCACGCTTCCTTCCCCTAACATGGTCGGGGCTTCCTGTCCCTTCCAAGTAAACATGTTTGTTGGGGAAAGTGTCAAAGCCGAGAGCAGAAAACACTCTGAGCAAAGACTGTGATCTGGATGTATTCCCAGATCCCAGGGAACGCGGCTTCTCCCCGGCGATACCAACGTGGCTTTCTGACTTCCATTACAATGATATTAAAGAATTAGGTGTTTTATTACCTCGTTATTTTTCTGGCAATATTCCTGTGTATGTTTAAGCTTTGCATTGCATTAAAAACACGAGTTACTCGTCACATATTACACATTGAAACGCCTGTGTGGAACCTGAGCCGGTGGGCCGCCGGCTGTGGCGTTGTGTTTGGCTTCTTCTCTCGGCTTGGCATGCCCGAATCACACCCACACTGTGCTCACACCCTCACTGCTGTGCAGCGTGGGGAAGGCATCTCGTGTGAGATAAACGCACGTTTCTGTCCCATTTCTGTGTCTGACCGTTGTGACGTTGGGGGGATGTGATGTTTGCGCAGAGGTGGGAGGATAAACCTTCGGGCCGGGTCGTCACCTGCAGCATGTCATCCTGCGGTCAGCTGGGATTCTATTATAAGGGAACACTTTATACTGGGGGTGGGCAACTCCAGTCCTCAAGGGTCTGCAGCAGGTCAGGTTTTCACGATATCCCTGCTTCAGCACAGGTGTCTCAATCAGTGGCTCAGTCTGCGGCTGCACCCACTGTACAATGATACTGCACTTGCAGATAGGGCTGAGAAGCACTGCTTTATGGCAAACTCCCATATGTACAGTGTTAAAGCTGGAGCCCCCCAAATGTTCCGTGGGAGTCCAGCCATACAGTATCTGAGGCCATACAGTATCTAAGGCCATACAGTATCTGAGGCCATATGGTATCTGAGGCCATACAGTATCTGAGGCCATACGGTATCTGAGCATAAGGCTTGACTTGCATTTAACATTTGGGTGGTATATTGATACTCTGACTTATGCCAAACTTGGTGCACTTTACAGGAACAAATCCTCCCTAAGCCCACTGTCACGGGAGACCAGGACCACACCAGGACAGACCAGGACACACCAGGACAGACCAGAACACACCAGGACCACACCAGGATAGACCAGGACCACACCAGGACCACACCAGGACAGACTAGGACACACCAGGACAGACCAGAACACACCAGGTGACCAGAACCAGACGGACCGACAGACCATGACCAACCCAATGACAGACCTAGGACCCAACACCATACACACATCCAGGACAGACCAGGACACGACTAGGACCCACCAGGAACAGACCATGAAACACCAGGGACACACCAGGCCCACACCATAGACAGACCTAGGACAACACCATGACAGTATCAGGACCCACACCCGGCACAGATTAGAGGTACCACACCAGACAGACCAGGACCACGACCAGGACATGAGCAGAACACACCAGGCACAGACCAGTACCTACACCAGTACCATCCCTAGGACAGACTAGTACACCAGGACACACCAAGACACACCATGTACAAAAGCATCACCAGAACACCCAGGACACACCAGGAAAGAACCTGGCAGACCATGAAAAACCATAGACCACTACCAGGACACAGCAAGGACAGGCCATAACACACACTGACATACAGGACCACTCAAACCCAGGACACCCCCCAATACAACCAGGACAGACCCGAACAACACCAAGACAGTCCCATAAAACCCCATGGACACAACCAGATACACCCAGGACACACCAGACGACCATGAAAACAGTGCCCCAGAACCATCAGGACAGACAGGATACACACAGGATACACCAGGAACACCACGCAGGACATAACCAACACACCAGAACCGAGCCGGAACGACCTAATGCAACAGAAAAACACAGGAACGATACCAATAACATGTACCAGTCCCCACCAGGACAGCCGAACACATACAGGACGCAGAAAGACCGTAACAACAATGACACACCAGGTACGACCAGACCCACACCCAGGACAACCAGACAGAAAGACATAACACATCAGGACAACGACCATGACATACCAAACAGAGACCAGGACAAGACCAGTACAGACCAAAACACACCAGGACCATACCATAAAACAACTCATGACAAACACGCAGGAACATAAACCAGGACACATCAGGCGAAACAAACAACCCATAACAACAACCAGGACATACCAGGACCCAACCTTACAGACCAAGAACACAAAACCAGTACGACATAACACACCAGACACACCCAGTAAACATACCAGAACACCCAGTACACAGCATGAATGACCAGTGACGACACAATTAACAAACCAGTCACACCATTACAAGTCAGAAACATCATGATACCCAGAACATACAGTAAGGTACCAGGTACAACCGAAACACACGCCAGTGAACAGTAACACCATGACAGACCACAGAACACAACACCAGGAGCAGACTCATAAACAAACCAGGACAGACCAGTCACCAATTGACCACACCATGACATACCATAACACACCATGACAAACCAAGACACGGACTCATACCACATCATTACACACCATTCCATACGCTATTGACCATACCAGTACCATACACGAACACAAACCAGGTACAGACCAGAACCCAGCAGTACAATACCATGACTAACCAGAACACACCTAACACATCAGGACGACGCGCAAACACCCAGGCCCTACCGCTGGACTATACCAGAACACACCAGACTGACATCATATACAAAACCATGACAACCAGGACAACACCTAGGACAACAGAACAACACCCAGGAACAACCAGATACGACCATAACACCATCAGGCACACACCAGAACAAGGACCCAGGACCTCAGAAAGGAGATATAGCCAGCAAATTCTGCACTAGGGGAACCCAGCAGCGGTGGATGCAAGGGTCCGACACCAACAAGTGCAGAGGGGGTCGTTGCTGACGACCGGGGGCGGCCCACGCCCGGCCTTCCCTCCTCCCTGGCCGCGCACAACAGCAACACACCAGGACAGACCAAAAACACAACCAGTGAACCCACCACACCCAAACAGACCAGAACCAACCAGGACATAACCATTACAAAAGCCTAGGACCAGCCAGGACACATCAGGACATACCAGAACACGAACCATATACATATTACAATACACACCACGGACAGACCCGAACCACCATCAGACAGACCAAGGACAAACCATGCCAGGACAAACAAGGACAGCACCAGGAACACACCAGGGCAGACCAGAACACACCAAGGACAAACCAGAACACCACGGGACAGACCAGTAACAGACACAGGACACATCAGCGCACACAACCAGAACAGACATGAAAGAACCATGACATAAACCAGAAAACACAAGGACAGCATCAAGGGACAGACCAGGCACAACACCATCTGACAGACCAGAGAACCAGCCAGGGCAGACCAGAAACACACAGGATCAAAACAAGTGACAAACCAGACACAACCAGGACAAGCAAGACAACAATCAGGACAACAGAACAAGACCGAACACCCAGGACACACCAAACAGACCATAACACATCAGGACACACCCGAGACACAGACCAGGACCACACCAGGACTACCAGGACACGACTAGTGCACCCCGGACCACACAGATACAACACCAGGAACCCCAGGACCACACCAGGCATACCATGAACACACCAAAACAGACCCAAACTAACACCAGGACAGCACCAGACAGATCAGAACACACCCTAACACAAGGGACAGACCAGGAATCACCACAGCCAAGGACACCCATGGACCAGACCCAGAACAGACCAAGACAACAACCAAAAACAGACCTAGAAACACACCAGCCTTACACACCAGTGAGGACCAGAAAACAGGACAACCAGAGCAGATCAGCCAGGACAGACCAACCACAGGACCACCGATAAACAGACCAGGAAGACAGGACACCAGAACCATCAGGTACACACACCATAAGCACCATGAAAATACCAGACAAACATCAGAAACCAAACCATGACACCACAAGGACATACCAGGACACACAGTGACATACCAGAACACACCAGGGCAGACCGAACACATCCAGGAAACCACCAGGAAAAAAAAAAACACAAGAACACATCATGGACACACCAGAAACGACCAGAACACACCCATTAACACACCAATACAAACCATATACAACTCATTACCCACTCATAACAATACCATTAACCACACATGTCTACATAACCATTCAACATACTATTTACCAAAACACACCAGTCAACACAACACCATAACCAAAAAAGGATCAAGGACCCATTACACAACCACATTACCACACCAGTACATTGACCAGAACCCACCAAAACATACCAGAACACACGAACCATTACGATCATCAGCAAAACCCCACAAAAAAATCTAGACAAACCGTCGACACAAGTACATAACCATTACACAACCATTACAGACCCTATACCTCAACCGCTTCACCTTTTGCCCGATTCCCAGCTACCATAACATACGCATAACACACCAACCATACCCTAACCAACACCAGTACCACACCATTCCGCCTCCCATTCCCTCTCCTACCACCCCCCCCGGGCCAGGGCAGTCTCCTCCCATTCCCGCAGACAGCCCCTCCTCCCCGGACCAGACTCTACCCCTCTGGCCCCCCCCTTCCCCTCCCCCTGCATTACACAGTACCCATTACATAACTATTATACAAACCACCAGTACGAAACTATTATTTCACACGCAGTACACACCCATTACATGACTATTACATTCCACCAGTACAAACATTACCACACCATTAGTCACCTGCAACCATACACACGCCGTTACATACTATTACACCCAGTTACTACATATTCACCCAAACACAACCATTAGCATACCATTACCACCCAATTACCCTGTACATTACACACACCATTGACTACCGATTACCACCCAGGAACACACCAACAGGACCACACCAGGACAGGACGATAGGACGCCACCACCAGGACGCCAGGACGTAACCACAACCAGGACAGGACCCAGGACAACGCACGACTCGGACACACCAGGAACAGACAAGGAACACACCATCTACTAGGCACACACAGGAAACAGAGACAAAGCACGGAGACATACCATGAGACACCCCCAGACCAGGACAGACCAGGACCACACAGGGACAGAACCAGGATCGAATTCGACAGACAGAACAAGTTATAGAAAAGCACATTTATTTATTGGGAAAATAAATCCACAACTGTCAATACAGAAACACAGACTCAAAAAATGGGGTTACTGGGAACTCCCTGCGGTCATAAGTGCAGGAGGACCATGACAGATCATCCGAGAGTTTCCCTGTTCCTTTCCCCCTCACACTCAGCAGAGCACAGCAAAAACATAGAACTGGTCTTAGGCCTGAGACCAGACCTGGGCCGGACCTGGGACCGGGACCCTAGGACCAGACGCTGGGACACGGACCGGACCTGAGACACGGACCGGGCAGACCTGGGACGACCTGAGACCGGACCATGGACCGGACCTTAGACCGAGAACCTGAGACCGGACCTGGGACCGGACCTGGGACCGGACCTGGGACCGGACCTGGGACCGATCTGAGACCGGACACTGGGACCCGGACCCTGGAGATGCTGGCGACCGGAACCTGGACTGGCACCCTGGGGACCACAGGAACCTCGGGACCGTAAGAGGACCCTGACGACCGTGACCTGGACCAGGACCGCGGGACCCCCGGACGGCTGGGACGTTCTGGTTATATAGAAAGCCGTAAAATACATAACAAACTAAAAGTCAAACCAAGCACCTGCCCCCCCACCCCCCGCCCCCCCCACCTTCATACCCCATGGCCAGCTTGGAGCATTAAGGCTCGGCGCCTTATATATAACCCGGCCTATAACCACGTGTAACGGGTATTCCTTCTACCCCAAGTCCTATTCATATATATTCATTCATATTACTACTATATGAGATTCCGCTGCTTGCGTCATTACATTTACGGCTCCTGTTATTATTATCTCTAACTCCGTTGCTTAACACTATTGACAGAATATTGTTATACCACCAAGGTGCAATGTACATTATATGATGGGAACACCCTGATTTCTCTATATTTATATTGGTGTTTACATTAGAAACACCATTTCAGGGTTTATTATTATTATATATCCAGTCATTGTTGGATTTATACTGCTATCTTTGCCCTTGGTGATAATTGAGATACATATACATAGAGGAGGGTTTTTTTTGCTTTGATGTTAATACTTCTGTGTAGCCAGGTCCCCCTCTGTTTTGCTGCCCCCTCCGGGTACTCACCGCGGCGGTCGGGAGCTAGCAGCCGCTCGCGGGGAGGTGCGGGGGCGTGTGGGGCTCAGCGCGCTCCCCCCCTGATGCGGCCAGTTGCCGGGGACGCGGTCGCGTTGCGAGGCTCCCGGCGGCTCCTGTTACAGGGCGCCGCCATTCTTCACTGCCTCGCGCATGCGCAGGAGCCTGAGCGCCGGGAGGCCCTCAGACAGGTCGCGCATGCGCAGTGTGGAGGTGGCCACACTAGCCTACCAGGAGCTGGCTCTAAGCCGGGACTACGAGTCCCATGAGCCTTAGGGGACCCCATGTGACGCCAGAGAGCCAATAGGGCTGCGACATCTCCCTGCAGAGGAGAATTAGATACTTTTCGCGCGCTGGGGACCACGCTAGTCAGTGCTGGACCAGGAGAGCTAGGGGAAGGAGGTGAGTGCAGGGGTCAGTGACCCACTGCATTAGGCCAGTAACCCCCTAGGCCCCAGATAGGTCCTGAACTCCCCCAGCTTGTGGTGCTACAGGGACAGGCCCTAGGTTAGGGACTTTGTCACATTAGTGCCAGTGATAGATAGGGACACAGCGGATGCTGCGCTTCCCGTGAAGCGACTTGGGCTCAAGTCTGTGCCCAAAGAGACAGAGACTATCTCCAGGGTGGGATCGTCCCTGGCGGACACCGAGCGACGAAACACCGGATCACAGATGGGATCACCAAGCGGCGGATCCTTTTCGAAGTTGCTTGCAGGCCCGAGTGCAGGAGCGCTCGGCAGGTACCCTCTTAAGTTCACCAACGTATCACATATATTCTTATCACACATAGTGGCAGCGCTGACCACGGGACAAAGGGGTTAGGCTGTGGACACGGTGTGGGGGTACACGGTGGTGGGTAGGTACGCTCCTAGTGGAGTGAAAGACACTTTGGGACTCCGTTATAGACTGTGGAGTTGCCCCCTAGGGGGATTATTATTAAAGTGTGTTGTTATTCCTGCATATCATATAAACTGGTTATATACATCTCGGTGTATGTACTTATTGTATATGTGGGTCCTGTGTAGGCAACCTTCTACATTCCTAGAACCCTACACAGGTGGAGGCTCTGTGAACCAGTTCGAGCTGAAGGACTCACCCCAGGTTCCCAACAAGCGGAGGCTCAGGCCTCTTGTGAACCTACAGGTATATGCACCACACCTGTAACACACAGGTTCCCCCTCACACACACTGTATCTGTGATTGGGATACGGGGAATACCCGTTACATCTGTTTTGATACAATTTTTTAACCTTTAAATGTTTATTTAGAGATCGGATTTTGGTTTCATTTTAATACATTTTAATACATTTGTCAGGATTAGTACAGCCTCTTTTGTTTATATAAGTTTTTCACAATTAGTTACAGGGGTGTAATGGTTAGAATAACGTTCTTTGATATTTCAAATTTATGTTTGATATCCCTTTAACTTCTTTGTTGTTGTTATGTTACCTTTCCACACCCTGTGAGGCTCGGTATACACTCCCCATTTCTCGATTAGCTGGAATGGTGATTAAATATTCAGCAGGTGGGAGTTGCTGGGTGTATGCCGAGTTATCATTGGTTAGAACGCGGGGTCTGATGGGTATTTTATGCCGATGTTTGTTCTGTGTTAGTATTCTCTTTGACAAAGCACGGTGTACCGTGCGAAACGCGTCAGAGTGGTTCTGGTGGCTGTCGGGTGTCAATAAAGCTGACACTTGAGTGACACGGTCCTGGTCTGAGTCCTTACTGCATGGGAGTTGCACCGCTTCGTTCTTCTTGGATATTAACTAAAAGACAGCGCACGACTCAGTGTATTAAACAAATGTAAAGTGCTACATTGCGAGCAGGTAAGTATCGCACGTACAGGATATTACTATCATTCAGGCATTACATGTCAGGTACATGTTACCCCTTTGGACAATGTGTCTCAGGAAATCAGCAACTCCAAGCGTCCAATGCAGTTCTGTGCTGAATCACCGAAGAGAGGTCCTCACGAGACGTCTGTGTGGGTCCTGGGTCCAATGTATACAGCCTCCGGTAATAATCCGTTGGTAAGGGGCATGGAAAATGGAACTTGAACTGTCCTGGGGACTTCATCTTGAGGGGGGAGGTGTGATGTTAGGGGGGTAACCAGGCTCTCAAAATAAAGGGTAAGCCCATTTTATTTACCCCAGATCCTTGTATAAGGGTCCAAGAAAGTTAGCTCTTGGGCTCAGTAACAATGTACCATTCTGTTATACTGTCTGTAATAAAAGTATTGTTTGTGTTTTTCCCTTTCCGGGCGTGCCAACGAGCAGGGATTGCTAGGGAATGAGTTTCCGGGCGTGCCAGCGAGCAGGGATTTCTGGGGATGAGTTTCCGGGCGTGCCAGCGAGCAGGGATTGCTGGGGTATGAGTTTCCGGGCGTGCCAGCGAGCAGGGATTGCTGGGGGATGAGTTTCCGGGCGTGCCAGCGAGCAGGGATTGCTGGGGGATGAGTTTCCAGGCGTGCCAGCGAGCAGGTATTGCTGGGGGATGAGTTTCCGGGTGTGCCAATGAGCAGGGATTGCAGGGGATGAGTTTCCGGGCGTGCCAGCGAGCAGGGATTGCTGGGGGATGAGTTTCCGGGCGTGCCAGCGAGCAGGGATTGCTGGGGGATGAGTTTCCGGGCGTGCCAACGAGCAGGGATTGCTGGGGGGTGAGTTTCCGGGCGTGCCAGCGAGCAGGGATTGC